>JAUTBX010119670.1:0-11233 GCA_032361465.1 Lepetodrilus tevnianus | reverse complement strand
CTCCATCTCTGACCTCTCCCTCCTTCCCTCTCTTCCCCTGCCTATTTTCCTCTCTCTCCCTCTGTCTCTCTCTCTCTCTCTCTCTCTCTCTCTCTCTCTGTCCCTATATCTCCCAATAATTGATCGTCTAACATATTCGAATTGAAACAACTAAGTTATAAGTATTCTACTAGTATATTGATTATTATGATTTTTATGAAGAGATGAACGGGAATACGATTCAAAAGAAGATGAAATGTTATATAGAAATACAAATAACTAAAATGTTAAACTATTTTATTTTATTTTTATGGAGAAAAAAACACTCGTGTACATACTTAATTATATTTGTTATATTTAAAAATAACATAAAATACAATATAAGAACTTTGAAGCAGTATACATTGCTATTAGCTAGAATAATAAAAACACTAAAATAATTAGCATTAATCTAGCTAGAATTGCAGTCCTCTTCAATGTTCTAAAGTGTTGGACTGCATAATGTTACAGAGCCGTATCTGATGGCTGTCTGGCAATATCTCTGAACGTTTTGTCTTCCTTTGCTAGATGAATTGCTTTACAAATGCAGATTTTCCCCTTAAACAGACACTTGGAAGCCTGCATATTGTTGAGGATTAATTGTCCTTGTTCCAACGTTCCGACTGCAGGTGCTGGCAAACAATAGCAGCAGCACTTTTGCGGAATGCCCTCAATTGACGGAATGGTAAATTCAGTATTCTCATGTAAATTTCCGCATGTGCATCTATTTAACCGAAGTACCGGATTTTCAGACTGGAAGAATTGTTCATCGGTGTTAACAAAAGGGTAAAACGGCGAGATGATAGGGGGCACTGTTTTCGCTATTGAGGACCAACGGTCTAGTCGGATGGGACGATGCGCAGATAACATCCTTTACAGACAGAGTCCGGTATGACCGAGCCTTTGATTAGGGAGTTAGTCTAATGAAAATATTCAATTGATGTCCACGTTCTTGACAAATAAACAGTTAATGTTGGGAAGAGGCCGAACGCTTGGCTGCAATAAATTGAATCTTTTACCGTGGCGATATTTGAACGATTTGGGATGTTCTGGACCCTTGGTCGGTTTCCATGTGGTCATGTTGGCGGACAAAAGATAGAACTCTTTGTGCAATTGATTCCTATCATAGCTTCATACACATCCGTGGAAGGGGCTTAATTGTGTCTTTATTGAACACTTAGTATTTGCATAATTGTACTAGAGCCGGTATTGAACCGCTGACAAGTCCGTGTTGTGACGGAAAACAGGCGGAAAGGATTAGATACAGCCTCAGCCGGCCATATTGTTGCTGAATCGACATTTATACAATTTCACGATTTGTGTTACATCTTTGTATAACGAGACACGTTTACACCGACTTCTCAAATGCAGAACTCTTGTGGGCAGTAATTCCCGCCATTAAGTCCGAGGTGGTCTCTCTGGATGTACAACACAGCGTCTGAATAGGCAGACTTCGCTTGGTTGCCGCTGAAACAATGGCGCCCAACACTCCAGGGATATAATCCCCGAACTGAATGCTGCAGAATGCGCATTGTGTAACAGTCCTGATCGGGATTTGTCCATTTTGTGAAGAGAAATGCCTGGGTTCATTGAGTACATATACGCAGAGAGATCGTCCGGTGCAACTTTAGCATAGGGAAATCAATGCACAAAACTCCACTTTACCAATGAGTAAAAATTTCCTATTTTTCTAATTGTCTTTTCTTCACTATGGACATATTTCTCCTAAAAATAAGGTTAACCTTATTCTGTGAAATATGTTATCTGTGTGATGTAATACACATATTAAAACTGTATTTATTGTTAATAAATTAAGTACCGTTTCTTGTTATCAGTTCTAAATCAAGCCTTTAAATAATATGCGTTTCTACTAGAAGTATAATGTCAACTTGAGAATACATATCTATATTCTCCTATTACTTTGAAGTAAGTGGCTGAGATGTTCAGTCATACAGTATGCATGCATTACAGCGCTTCACGACTTGCGGTGTCTGTGTTTTTATCCACCCCTACGATTTGGTTCCAGTAAAAGAGCTGTGCATACCCGCATTATGTAATAAAAGTCTCTACGCCGTGCTTCAAAAGTCTGTAAAATGTGTTTATGTGTTTGTGCGAGTCTTACTTGCAGCCTAGACAATCCTTTGATCTACCAGCGAATCTCTGAAGTTATATCTTAACGGGAAATGTATGTGACAAGACCCCGTATACCCGGGCCGTTCGACAAGTCGAGGGTTGAACGCTGGAAGATATTTATGATATACAAACGTCCGCACAAAGCCGAGGCAATGATTTAGCTTCCGCCCGCTTGACTATCTCTCCGAGACGGTGTTGGCGAGCGCCGTCGGTTAAGATTCTTGATAGGAGCAGAATCCGAGATACGACCAGATAGAGCATTACAGTATACGTATATAGCCGGGTGGGAGAAAGGAAAACATACATAGTTGGTAGACGGATTCGGACCTGGGCGTCCGGGCTTCAGATTTCGGGGCGAGGGGAGGGAGCGTGATGAAGGGAGGGAGGGAGGGGGGCGTCTTGAAGTAGATGGGATTAGACTACAACGATAATCACCATTTCAAGTTGTACGTTAAGTAGGGCGTTTACTGATGTAGTCTACGTGTTGAGATAAACATTGCCAAGCCTAAATATTTCAGCTTTCACTTTTGTCATAAACCGGTCTCGTTGTCATAGATGAATCCTATCTCATGTTCTTGCATTGCTTTCAAAGCAGACTTATATTTGACGATTGTATCGAGAATGAGTTCTAAATTATAATCGTGATGTTAATCATATGTTTTGTTTGGTTGAATATCTGTTTGTGCATGCTGTAAGTAACATGTTCAAGCTAAACTCTTGTTCAGCAGCACGTTACAAAATAGTCAATGCATGTTTCGTTGTTCAGCGTTGCCAATTCTACCGCAAATCGGCGTTTTTCTCACTTAACACGACTCAAGAAAATTATTCCTGTAACATCACATGAAGAATTCATAAAATTGTCCCAAGAAACTCGATTCCTTTAAATTGATGAAACGTTTTTCATGGCAATATTAATGTGTCACGTTATTACATTTTGCCGAACGTACATGGCTCAATGGCCGATATGACCGGCAGAATTTAATAAACACCGGTCCATAAGATGACAGGGGATGTGGGATCCAATATCTCTCTGTGTGTGTTGAAGGACGGGGGTAGCGTTTGATGAAGGCGAACCCACATAAAACCCGGACCTTCCGCACTAGCGATATTGGCACCAATACATTCGGATGGAAAGCTTCATCTACCATTCATTCGCGACGTATCCCTCTACCTTGGCTACCGGATATGACACGAGCTGACAGGTCATCGTTAACGATGGCAAAGTAATAACGTTTCGGCGTGTCAATATGCTTCGCTGATGGCGCGTCGCCAGGGTGATGTTCTCGGACCATCTGCGGACATTTTCCTTCGCGCAAAAACTCACCGCGGCGATATTGCCCGTTTCTTTGACGACGTCTTGACTAATAATGACAAGATGACAGTACGCGGACGCGGGGTATTGTTTTCCCCAAGGATTTAATTGAATTATGTTCTTGGCGATATCAGAACGGCGGGAGACACGGGCAATATTTCACAGAACAGTCATTACAACTTGTAGAATTTATTTTCTTTCAGTTTGTTTTATATCCGGCGATTCTTCCTAATTTAGGGTAGGACGGACGGACATGCGCAGAGTTCTCAGACGGTCATCGAAGGCTTAATAACATAACATACATTAATAATATAAATACATATATATATATATCCAGTTATCGCATACGGTTGTAGCTCGCGTCTGTTTAATTTAGAGGATCTTCCTTTGCCCGGAAAAATTTTACAATAAGGCGCGGTTATTCATGAGAAAAAATAGTACTAACCAGCTGCTAACCAGCAGGTTATCTGTTAAGATTCTGGGTTAATAATAGTCGTGTGTCAGTCTGTGCATAACTACCACACATCTCTGCGCCCTGGCATATCGGAGAGATCTGCGACATTATATTTATCATTGACTGTCATACTTGTATTCAGATTACGATACTCTGATAAATCCTAAATGTCATACAATTATTATTCGCCGCATGTGTGTTAATTTATACTACGTTTATTAATTCTTTATTTTAAGAACAAAAATACAAGCAAACAAACAAAAACAAAACAAACAAAAACACACACACACACACACACACACACACACACACACACAAACAAAACAAAAAAGAACATTTCCAAAATATCCAATTAAGTTCAAATATACTACCTTTTCTAATGTTTCATCTGTAGATCTGTTGCTTTATATTTGTTTATTATTTATTCAAGTACTAGTGTGTTTTTGACTATGTCGGGTATTTTATTTCCTTATTATCTCAGCATAAGCGCGCGTAATTCGATTAACATACGCACACGTGTTCGATCACATACACACTTATCTCGTAAACCAAATTTAATTAGTTACATGAGTATGGCGATGAGTCGGGTTGTCTCTCGCCACAGCTGACGACTTGTCAAGCAACATGTATGACACCCAGCCACAGCTGACGACTTGTCAAGCAACTTGGATGACATCCATACCACACGCGCTAGGCTTGTGAGGAGCTACCGACTCCAATGCATAAACTATCAGGAATTTCGATGGAAGATATGCAATTTATCACAGACGCGGCATATCGCATATGGCTTAGTTGTATAGAGACATGGTCAAATATTTTAGTAGTTCTCCGGTAAAGTTATGATAAATGACACGAAAGCTTTGTGTTGGAGAAGTCACAGAAGTTGACCGCCAAAGTACCGCGGAACCTAGCTATATAACTGACCTTGCCGGTGATATGTTTCACCAACCGACAGGCTTTTAACAGTAGTCATATCACACCGCAGTGAATTTGTCAACGACGATTAAATAGATTCGGGTTTGACACGTGGGGTTTCGTACATTATGCGGAGTAATCCTTGAAGTTTTACAATATGACGCATCTTGTGTGAAAATATTATTAATGGCCGTTTAATTGATGCGTACTGGATGGTGCAAACGGAGGGGGGGCTCTAGTGGGGGGTAAATTAAAATAGTTCGTCTTAGTATGTATTATAACCTCTGTGGTGATCGATTTTAGTCGTTACATGTATAATCCTCTAAAAACTATTACTTAATTTCAAAATGTGGATGTTTTAAGGGAAATAAGTGTTAGGAATGATGATAATAAATAATAATAATAATAATACATGTAGTAATACTAATAATAATAATAATAATAATAATAATAATAATAATTAATAATTAACAATTAATAATTAATATTGCGAAAATACATACAAAATTAGGTTCTGAACATAACGTGAGAAGATTCCTCAATTGTCGCCAAACAGATGCTTTCGTATTCCTATTATCATACATTCTGTGTGTATATTGATTATTAGCAGGTGCCGAATCCAGTGTTCAATAGAACAGGTAACCTCCGAGTTTAGAAATATATTGGATTTGTTTTGTGAGAGGCAATTTGCACGTTCACCTTAATATGCATTTGTAGTGTGTTTGTATGTGTGTGTCTCTCCGTGTGTATGTGAATATTACTAACACGTTTTGTGTTCGGTATGTTTCATTAACGCATGTCTGTATAAACTAACTATAACGCAGACAGGGAAGAATAGGATAATATACGCTTGGGAGAGATCGGAAATAGTTTTTGTGTTATCCTATTGTTGTTTCGAATCTCACCGCCTCCCCATCTCCCACCTCCCTCTTCATTCAGATACAGGTGCATCCGGGGGCGTCCTTCATCGACTATACGTACCTCGGAATTTTCAATATCCGTATCGATGTGTAATTCATTAATTAAGTCACGCTTATTTCAAATTTGATCGAACCAATAGGAGGACATCATGCGTTGTGTATGTTTTAATTAATATACTACGGTCAACATTTATGGGAACGATGCTATATTGATATGTTCATATTACTTTCAAATTCAGACACATAAAATAAAGTAATTGTAATGAAATTTACAAATACTTGTGAGAAAATGTATTGGCTACCACCTGTCTCTTTGGGGCAGTTATCAGTCGCTTCTCGTTGAACGAAAGAATGCATCATAATTACACGTTCCCATAATATTGTATTATTCCCTCATAAATAATGCCTTTCGTTATAGTATTGATTATTGTGAATATTGAATATAGTACATTATAAATAAATAATATAGTATATTTTAAACATTATTGTGAATATTTGCATCATAACATAGAAATAAAACGGTTGTTTATTTATTTCAGAACTTTTGGAGCAAAGTGCAATGGCTGTCTACAGACGGTACCCTCCAATGAACTGGTTATGCGAGCTGTCGGCTACGTCTACCACGTGCCCTGTTTCGTGTGCGTCGTATGCGGTCACACTTTGCAGAAAGGAGACCAGTTTGTTGTGAAAGACGGACAATTATTTTGCAGGCAGGATTTCGAGAAAGAGTTTAACATGATGTCCATGAGTCCAAAGAGCGAGTGTAAGTAGAATGTCTTGACGTTATGTTTGTATGGCATCCTCTAATGACAGAGCTCTAATGTAGCGTTTACCAGCCTCGCCTATTAATTCAATTTGGTACATTCAAATGGGAGTAACATGATGAAACAAAAAGTCTTCTGAAAATAAAATAAGAGCAAATTAATTAAATCTTTGCAAGACTTTTTTATACCAGATATTGGTCGTACAACCCGCGATCATATGTTATACAGGAATGTGTCGAATGTGTTCAGGTTTTCCCCTGTGTCGTGTGTTCATGTGTTCACCTGTTCATCAGTCATTCGTAAGGGTAACAACAAATATAAGACAATTAAAAATTAATAATTCATGCGTCATGCGATTATGTTATAATGTTTATGTATTATGTGTTTATGTGTTCTTGTGTTCATGTGTTCATGTGTTCATATCTACAGGTGACACTAGTGACTGTGGGTTTGACGACGACGGTCAAGACGCTCCCAACAAGGGACCAAAACGACCCCGAACTATACTGACCACTAGTCAGAGACGAAAGTTCAAACAATCATTCGAAATCAACCCGAAGCCATGTCGAAAAGTAAGAGTTCATTTTCACCGAATTTAGCATCGATTTGTATTCGTTAATACCATCTAAGTAATTGATGTCATTACGAAGAATAACGTACATGTAAAAGTTTCAATTCTTCATATTTGGACCACTAAGTGATTTACATAGAAAGATACAATTTTGCTTTAAACGCCAGATAATCTGTGATTTCTAGGGGGGCAAAAGAAGAAGAAAAATGTTTATTTAATATCATTTGATGAAAAGTAATCTAATATTCCTTACAATGATAAAACATTTATTAGAACACCACCCGTCCATTTCAGGCTTATACATGGATGTAAAATTACGGAATAATTTGTTTTTTATTTATATTTTAATTATTCTTTGTTTAACAGGTGAGAGAATCGTTAGCAGCAGAAACCGGACTGAGCGTACGAGTTGTCCAAGTGTGGTTTCAAAATCAGAGAGCAAAGGTAAATTTCTTTTCTACACCTTCAAGCACAACTGTTTTACTGTGATAACTGTGAATTGTTTTTATTATTTGTACACGTGTAGACTATTCATACATAGCATAATAACAACGTGAATCTAATCATAACAACAATGTGTATTCATAAGAACTACTTAAAGTCAATGACATAAAATTCTAAATGACTGTGTCCATGTACTTAATGAAGTCTCGTGGATTTCTTTAGACAACGGAATTCGTGATTGATTCTAATAATTAGACAGTCCCAATCACCTCCAGTCAATTTTTTCTTTAGTTTTGTATATTTATACATACTAAGAACCTATGCAGCCTAAAGGGACGATGTTAATATTTAATGTGGAGGTTCCATAGATGACGTCATGCATTTCAATGCTAATAGGTCATGTACTCTCGTACATTCTCGTACGTCCTTTGTCGGTCGTTCTGCGCAGGGCTTATAAAAACATGAACCTACTTAAACGAACAAGGAAAATACGAAAACGTATTATAATATATAAACAGTAGTAAACATGTATTCATTAGTATGCTTGCACTGTTTGATATTAAATTCATGATTTTCATCTTTTTTTTTAATTAGGTGAAAAAGATTGCACGGAAGCAGAACATGGAAAACAACAACAACGGTGGAGAGGGAAAGAAATCTCAGAAATCTCAGAAACGGAAAAAATCCGACGACGACACTGATTCTTCCGGTGAATATTTCGTTTTATTCCCCCGTGATATATTGTTCTCATCGTGCTGAAAAATAGCATGGTCCATTTGCGCTGAAGCTGATATAGTTAATCATCCGGTTAACGTATTTTAATAAATTGATACCAATTAGCAGTTGTTCAAGAGTTGCACCTGCATTTGGGTCCTTTTTTGTTGCTTTCTGTGGGCTAGCTTAATATCTGCCGGGGTTTTTAACGGGTTTTTTTACTACCTCTCATCATACACAGTCACTGGAGGAGTAAATTAATCACTTCTGGATCATGAACAACCGGAACTGGTTCAGTTTAAAAACTAATTCCGGTTTTAAAGTTAAGCTTAAAATTCCGGTTTATATGCCTGTTTACAGTACTTTCTTGAATATTTTGTTTTTTAAATATACAATAGTTATATGTATTACATCAACTAAGGAATAACTGTTGAGTCGCTAGCGTTCATTGGGTAAAGAGACCAAATTCCAAGTATAGATAAAAACATGTATTTTGAAAAGTAAATATTAATGTCTACGCTGAATGGTCTTCTATGTACAATCTGAGTTATATACTTTCTAGGGCGTTGATGGGGAAAGTAGGTGCAACTGATTAATAAACTATGGTAGTAATGCTGTATGTAGCACTTTAAACATGTATTTGATCGTGGATTTAGCGAAATAAAAATGTACTTATTATTAATGGTAGACCTACATTTGGTAATAGTATAAATATATTTGACAAAGAACGTTTACTTTCTTTGTTACAGATGGAGGCTTGAACCCAGATAGTGACGAGAGTGTATTGACCAGTGAGTACATTTATGGTTAGTGAATATTTTATTTCTTTTTGAATATATTTCTACGTTCATTTACTTTTCTTAAATTAAGACGCCATTTGTAATTTTGATTACCACCTATCAAGACTTATCATATGTTCATTGTTTATTATTATTATTATTATTTCTCTCTAATTAAAATTTTAAGTTTATATTTATTACCTTATTTGCTACAAATTGAAAATTAACGTTTTGTTTGGGTTGTATATTTTTAATGAAAATTAACGTTGTGTTGTTAAATTCAAGGTTCTGTGTGGTTTTTTTTGTTTTGTGTTTAGTTTTCTTTGTATTTATGTTTTTTATTTAATACTTATTTTTAACGAGCTCCTTTCACAAATAATAAAATAAAAACAATTATCGTAGCGCTGCCCTCAATTGCGCTAGAAAACATTCCAGTAGATACGGCTTTCGTATACGAAATAAGTTTCGTAGTGTTTCGATCTTTCTACCGAACAATACTCTGTATGTTATATGGTAGTCCCATTATACTGAGTGATCATAAAATATAATAAATACAAATTCTATTTTCTAGATTTACCTCCAATGAATGACAATCACCAGTACTCGGGACAGAATCGCCCTTTTGAACATCGGAATCATCAAGGTAAGCAATATGTCTGTTTATTGTTCACAAAATGTCGACTATGTCATTACGATTTTTTTTACTTAATTTGTTAATATACTGTGACGGATTTATTTAGAACACCCACGTTTATCTCTACAAAATTGGGTGAAAAAACCCCAGATATTATTGTTGAAATACTTTGTTTTGTTCGATATGAACCAGGACGACTGCACTAGAAAGAGTAGAAGTGGAACAATAAGAAAACATTCATAATCGATAAAATTACATCTCAACAAATCCGTTATTTCGAAAATTAGTGAAAAGAAGTTATAAGATTCATCTTTCGTTCCTGGTATATTTTGAAATTATTTCTCTACCCAATGTCTCTCAAGGAACGATTGTTTTGAAGCTGATTTGAATAAATCCATATACTAGTATTCTCCGCCTATAGTTACTATAGTAGGCCTACTGGAGAGTGACGTCATGCCATGTACACTGTGACCGGATGTAATACTGGATGTTCGTGTGTGGTAGACGATGCTGATTATTCTATCGTTTCTTGCGAAAAATAATTAATTACATATGATTCATATTTCAAGAACAGTCTCATATTATTTGGGGCGGAAACGGTAGATTGTAGTAAACATGACAAACTATTGTTGTTCTACAACAATTTAACATTATTCTTTTGTGAATAAAAAGCAATGAATCTTTTGGTGGTGCTAGCATCTAGGTTAATTTATTTCATCATTGTTAAATAGTAAATATAAGGAGTATCTGAAGTTTTTAACCATTTAAATATCAGTATCTTCGTTTATTGCATTAAAACCATATACTACATGCGTTTCACAAAGAGTCATATACCTGTAGTCCGGGTGTAAATTGAAGTATGTACGTCACTTCCTGTTATAGTAAAAGCATGGCGCACGGGCTGTATGGCCGTTTCGGGGAACGCATCCCTGAATTATAAATATACATGTAATTTAGCCCCGGTGTGTTCGTTCAATGCATTAAGACCCACGAGTGTTTTAACCCTTGGAATAACCGTGTGTTCGTTCCATTTTCAGGCAGTATGTTTTCTGTGGATGGTTTGCCCGAAGCGATGTATCAGGAGAGTTCCATGGAAGAAGGAAGCGAGACCATGGATCAAATGTTGATGAACGATAACAACGGACGCCCTCATATTCCTGCTTCCGGCCCGATCATCAACCCCATAGACAAACTGTACTCCATGCAGAGCTCGTACTTCAGTGCGGAATAGACATGTGCGGAATAGACAAACTGTACTCCATGCAGAACTCGTATTTCAGTGCGGAATAGACATGTGCGGAATAGACAAACTGTACTCCATGCAGAACTCGTATTTCAGTGCGGAATAGACAGACTGTACTCCATGCAGAGCTCGTATTTCAGTGCGGAATAGACAAACTGTACTCCATGCAGAGCTCGTATTTCAGTGCGGAATAGACAGACTGTACCCCATGCAGAGCTCGTATTTCAGTGCGGAATAGACAGACTGTACTCCATACAGAGCTCGTATTTCAGTGCGGAATAGACAGACTGTACTCCATGCAGAGCTCGTATTTCAGTGCGGAATAGACAGAC
>JAUTBX010119647.1:0-11237 GCA_032361465.1 Lepetodrilus tevnianus | reverse complement strand
TTGTTTTGTGGTATTTGAATCACTGATTCACTAGTTATGCTGAAATATGTTAACACTGTCGCCTATGGGAATTTCAACCTATATGGAGAACAAATATTGTTTGAAAGATTATTACATGGGAATTAATCATTTTGTTGAATCCATTACAAGATGAAGGTATTATTTTATTGGGGTTCAATTACATTAGGAAAGAATATTAGTTTCCAGTTCATTATCAGTTTGTGCAGTTCTTTGCACTGGGAAAGTATTGCTTCGTCACAAGAATCATGTGACATGTTGTCCACTTCATTACGACAACATGTGTTCAAAGGCACACCCTGTCAAAGCAGTTCTAATGACCATATTTCTTTTCAATAGAATTAATACTTAGTGACATTGATAAGAGATGCATCATCTATGAAAATGTTCTATGACAATTACATGATGTATAATACCCAGCACTTATACTACCATCTGGTCCATGGATTCTGCACTCTGCCACCCTTATCCATTGTGGGTGTCCAATTAATATTTCATCAAGGGAAAGTAAATATCTATGTAGATATGAGTATCACATAGACTAAGTATATGGAGCTTTAGACCTCATCAGTATGGGTCTCTAGACATCATCAGTCCAGACTGCCAGACCTCTTCAGTTTGAGGTCTCTCAGACTTGTAGGTCTGGACCACTGGACCTCTGGATCTTGTTGGTCTGGGCTTGACAATCAGTTTAGACCTCTTGACCTCATTACCAGACAGAGGACCATTAGATCATGTCAATTTTGTTGGTCAACCTCTTGACTATCAGTTTGGACCTCTTGATCTCATCATTGGACCTGACCTATATATAGTTCATGTCTGTCTGGACCTCATACCATATTGATCAAGACCTTTGGATCTCATCAAATTTGACCTCAACCTTCTGAAAGTAGACCTCCCGTTCCAAGGTTTGACAATATCTTGCAAAACAAACTTTTTTAGCGCAGATTTCTCTCAGTGCTGTAACCTGAGTAAAAACAGCTAAAACGTATACAGATCATCCTTGGTCTTGTCAGTACCAGCCGGTGCTCACAGGTTTACTGCAACATTCAGCGCTACAGATGTGAAAGAATCTAAAAAGCAACTCTAAACCCTAATAAAAAAAAAACACCCACAAAAACAACAAAACTCAAGTTACAGCACTGATATGAGTCAATGGGAGAAATCTCAGCTGAGCAAAATCTCAAACTCAAGTTTATTTTGAGAAATGGGAGCCTGGTATTGGCACTCTCCTGTAGGGCTGACTGGAGTCTGTCTCTGCTCCCACTGGCTGAGGTGAGGTGAGGTGTCTACCTGGCTAACACACACACACACACACACACAGCTACGGGCTCTTAGTCTATCTCTTTTCTGCGACCACTGTGAGCTCACGGAGGCCACAGTACTGCAGTATCGCTGTATCTCGGCCGTAGAATACAGCGTAGGAATATACTATCAGGTATTGCAGAGCTAATAGACAGCTTGTCCAGGCAGTGTCCACTCACCTTTACATCTCATTGCTGGGGGATTTATTTATCAAGGATTAAACACTTGTGTATTTAATGGAAATACTGTGGTTTTTTTGCTATGCAAATCTGGATATATCACGGATTCGTTTGTATTCCTATGGAAGGCTGACTATATATGGATGGCAATAAATAACTGAATATAATAGAAAACATTTTCAATTGAGACTCGCATTGTGGTGTTTCTCTCACAAGAACATGCTAGATTCATTGGAGTGTATTTTTCAAGCTTAAAGGGAGATTACTTATTCAACAGAGTTTGACGTACAGATGTCAACAAGGAAATGCTGTATTGAAACTAATTTGAAAGGATTCCAGCATGGATTACATAATGAAATGTGACTTCGAATGACTGTTTTATAAATCCATCTCAATACATATACTGCTGAGAAGCTGTGGAGAAGAAACGTACACCCACATGACAGAATTGGGGAAAAGACAAACCATTCTTGAATAACAACAAACTGGAGAAAAAGGTTTACCTTACAGGATACAATTTCAAGAACGCTATGAAAGCTTGTACATGGTTCATACTCTTGCATGGTGTTGTAAACTTGAGAAAGTGATAAAACTACAACAACATAACTTAAAGCCCGAGTTGTGGACTATCGCCAAGAAAGACTCTTTGAAAGATTCTACATGGTTTACTCTTGTACAGTGTTATAAAACTTGAGATTTAAAAAACAACAACTTGAAAACTGAGAATTGTGACCTACAGTACATAGAAAGACCCTTAAAGCTTCTATACAGTTCTATATACTCTTGCGATATAACGTTGAGAGACTTAAACATACATCCACAACTCAAAACTGTGAGTTGTTAACTACAGCCAAGAAAGACTCGTTCAAGGCTTGTTCATACACCAACACTGTGATATAAACTTGAGAAATTAAAAAACAACAACATACACAACTTAAAACTGTGAGTTGTGAACTACAAGCAAGAAAAACCTCATGTGGAGTACTACACACATATTACGACCACGATCGGGCGCCACTTTTACAATCTGTCATGCGAGGCTGATCACCGTGCACACTTTCCCACGCTCTTCCTACCACTCACCTGCCAGCTAAGGTAAGTAGAAATTACGACAAGTGCTGCCGAGGGCACCTTTGTAAAGAAGTCAACAGTCCTAGGACAGACAGCCAAACACGGCGACCGTAAATCTCTTTTATATCACTTATCACTGCCTATCAAAAGTGTATTTATCTGCGTTCTAGCCGAGACAGCTATTGGAGGAAAGGTGAGCCTTCAGAACAGGCTATTGGTTTTTATTTAGTGCAGACACAGCTTGAAGTGAGTGAATCGGACCCATTGCACAGAGGATGGGTTACAATAATTAACACAACCTTGACTACGAGCGACACCAAAACGGGATCTCCGATACTATGAGTTATAGGTGACAAAATGAGTACATCAAATGTCGCGCTGTTAAAGGAATAAGCCTTTGTCGTCTAAATGAAATAAATACATCTGAACATTGAAACCGACACTAAGGTATACCTTTCAATTAGATATATTTCTATAAAATTGTTTAAAATGCATATCAATTTCTCGGTATAAATTGATTAATCTGGTATATATATTTTATTGAATCCTATATAATATTTCAATGGTTATCATATAGAGTAGTTTTTAACTGGGGTGTATACATTTATACAAGTATCATACACTGTGACAAAATCAAAATGGATCATGACATGTGACAAAATCAAAATGGCAAAGTCAAAATGACATCTCAAGACAAAGCAAATTTCATGTTGCCTTAGTCACCAGAAAAAAATATAAAAAAATACAAATATTATGTGCATGGAACAATGGAATCATAAAAGCTTTGATGTCATTTTTAGATTGAGCAGAATATCAATGTCTATTCATAATGGCCACTAATTAAACATTATTCCATCCAACAAATCGTATCCATGTTTTGATAAAAAGTATTTTATACTAAACTCACAAGCGTTATTCAAATTCATTTCAACCATTCAACCAAGTTCATTTAGAAAATTATATTATCATTAAATTTGGAAATAAAAAAGTAAAACGAACCGTAAGATGTATGGTTTTAATAAAGCTGATGCGAGTAGTGTGTACACGCACGCTCCGTGCTTACTGCTAAATCAACACACCAGAGCTCCGCATACAATATAATGAATTATGCAAGAACATTAAGTGAAGGTGTGGACTAAGAAATTAGACACCTATGAGCTTTCTCACGCTTTGTACCTGCTTCTCATGCCAGTGATATGAGATCCGTTCTCATCGCCTGCTCTCACAGCAAAAGAAAACAAAAAAACACCTGAGTTCCCGGAACCAAATGTCCAGAGTAGACTCACCTACAGTATATCAACTACGCTCTCCTGGCACATCTAGTCACTTGCCCCGAAGGATGTGCACAGTAAACACATCGCAATTGTTAATTATAATGCGTAGAGGAAATTATGCAACATTAATTTCACACGGTAAAGCCTTCATAAGTTGACGAAATTTTACGTTCCTCTGCTCCGATAATTATCCTGGGAGTATTACCGGTATGTAATTGCTGCGGAGGTGTAAATGAAATGCAAGATTTGTGTTATTGTTAACCCTCTCACTGCTGGATTAGGCACAGGCACTGCTCTTTAAGGCATCTCTAGTCTGTTATTTCTTTCACATGTCCAATAAATAACATAATGGTCAAAGTTTCGTTCACAAATTTTTAGCTTGAGCATGAAATCTTACTCAAAATGTTTCTTAATCTTGGGGCCTTATGTTAATGTCGATAGAATTTACCATACGAAAGCAAGATAGCACGTGTTTTATGAGCTCACTTATCATATGATTGGTCCATCAGTATTAGCCAATGCATGCAGACATACTGCAACAGTAAGTGCTACAGGTATTGTAGATTTTGTATTGTAGTAAACTGCTGTCATTATATGAGCAAAGTAAGCTTTAAAACAACTCTAGACCTTCATACCCCTGAACAAATCTCATCAGCTGTATTTATTCATACTATTGCTTGACATAGCAAATTGCACATGTCATGAGGTACACTCGAAATGTCCAAAAATATACCATTGAATTTTTTTAAAGTTTTAAATTTCAATACTAAAAATACTAATTAAATCTTCATTTGCTGAAATCTCTTTTTAATGTTTGTCCTTCCTATATATTTCCTTAACATAAATGTGTCATAAAAACAAGTTGGCCTTGATAATTACAACTTGATACCTGAAGTGCAAGCTTCAGTCAATAACTCAGAGAGACAAGGATTAAGAAGACAGCCTTGTCTTACCCCTAGCTGCATGAATGTTCAAAATGGACAAAAGAGTTTAACTCCCCGCCTCCTGTCTGATGAGTAAAGTTACTGTAATTACCCTAATAATTTTAACCCTATAATAGTTCGAAAGCCTAAATTAATCGGCGAAAATACTTTTTTAATCATAGCAATAATTAAATGCTGCAATGTTACTTATAAAAAATGAATACATTAACATTAGCGATAGGTGTCATGTTACTTTCTTTACGTATTTTCAGTAATATCTGCTTTAATGGTGTGAGAAAAGGTTTCAGGACTTTTAAATTTGGCAGTATCTGGGATATCCGTATATGAACAATAGTTTTTCAGAATATAAATTTTAACTTACCAGTGTATAAAATAACAATTTACTTTTATAACATGTTTGCTATGTAAGGTATCCACATTTACCAACTACGGTACATAGATTTAGCTGGTTAGGAGAGCAAAGCTGGTAGCACAAGACTGAAATTCTGAGTTCAAATCCTATCCAGTATCTTCTCTCAATGGTTTCACACTGAGTGCAATGTCAGTACATATGTACTTAGATATACGTGGCTTATCTGTACTTGCTGTTGAATAATAATATTAACATAGCATAAAATTATGAGCATGATAAGTTTAGTAATTATTCCACATAAGCCTTGGGACCTCACATTAGTAATTATTCCACATAAGCCTTGGGACCTCACATCACCACAACCTATTGCCACTTTAACACCTTGCCCTGTCTCTGATGATTTAAGCTTTTGAGTTAAGATTTTGTCATTATTTGCTACCAGTGTGATTTTGTATGAGAAATTTTAGCTCGTATAAACCTGTATGCTTGTAAGGAATTTATCCAAAATATAAAAAATAAACAATTCAAAAAAGTCTAAAATAATTGTTTTCTGGGTTTTTAAAAAAATCCAAAATTGTAATGGTTCGACATTTTTAAGAAAGTGAATTTGCAAATGTTCATGCATTTCTAGGATACTAGCCATGCACAGCTGCAATGCCATCACAATTTCAAACATTTATGAGGTCACAACTTTTATTTACGGCTAAACTGGGGGTGTTTTCAGGACACCTCTCATCCAATCAAATCGCTAGAATTATCACATATTTGGGGTACATACATCCATGTACATGTGCCAACTATGTCAGTAAATAATGCTGGATCTTATACAAGAGATTGTGTTTTACTCTGGGGGTCAAGAATGACTAAAATACCACAATCATGATCACAGAAATCAGATTGTAACTTTTAAAAATACACTGGTGTATCAATATATCAAAAATAAAGTTTTCAGAATAGCAATTTTAACATCATTACATCACATGAAAATGTCATCATGCAGACATTGTTCATAGCAACCATCGCAAGAGTCTCTAACAACTGGGCTATAATAATGTTCATGAGATATGGCCTACAGATATTTTCGGGATTTATGCTCTTTAGATTATTTTTATCAAAGCATATATAGTTCTATGTTCAAACCATGCCATATATATCAATTTTTATTAAACATCACTTTGATTAGCCTGTTGTCCGGAAATGACCCAGACAATACTTACCGGGTACTGTCTGTATGTACAGGAATGCAATTAAATGCAATTTCAGTACATACGTACCTACTGTGTTACATAGTTATCATCCTTGACTTATCTGTACCAGATGCATAATAATAATAATATGTAAAAGTCATACACACACTTTCTGAGGTGTATCGGTCAACATCCCTACTATATACAGTGTTGGTGGTGGTGCCTCCGAGGAAGTAATTTAGTAAAATATTAGTAAAAGTATAATATTACTGCTAGTGGTTGTTAAACACACTTTCATTCACTCATTGGTCTTCAAATCAACTTGATCTCAAATCCTAACCTAGTAGCTGGCATCTTTTTCTTGGGTGGCCTAAATATAATATGGGTTGGGGGTGGGGTGTGGGGTGTGGGGTGTGGGAATGCCCCCCTGGCCCCCAGCACCAACTCCTCCCTTGTACATGTAATTTCCTTACCCCAGTGCATGTAATACTTTGTTAATTTTACGGTTCATTAGTGTGTCTAAGTGCACAGTCAGGCATGGCAATGTAGTGTTCGTGACAAATCACGTAAGTCTAACGGATGTACTCAGTGAAATGTAACACCTTTCTGAGTCAATCCAACTTCAAAGATACTATTATAGTGATCGGCCTTACCTTCAAAGACAGAGGTACATGTACACAGATTGGCGAATCAGATAACAGCAGTGTCACCATTGTTTTATTTATTTATTTCCTATTGCTATATATTCAAACACTAGTTTTGTATTCAATAATCCCAAACAGTAATTATTTTATAGTGTTTGAATTAATAATAGAATTACATTAAACACTCCCCCTCCCAAACAGACCTCCATACATGTTTCACAGGTCCTCCCAAATCCTGCACCTATAAGAAGAAGTTATATAACGGCCGTGGTTAAGGTATTACTATTAGTCAGCTTTCATTGATGGAAACATAAGTGTTCACCACGTGGTTAATTCATCAACGCAGCCGTAATTTGCCATGCTGACAATTACAGCGAATTCCTTGAACAGACCTCCCCTAACAAATTAGTCCTGAGTTGCAACCAAGGAAAGAGATCCCAAAAAATGCAGGGAGGTCGCATTGTAGCTATGCTAGGGAGAAGGGTTGGCATTCTTGAGGCTTCTGTCACAGAGGAGCAACCTGGAGGAACACCTTGTTACATGGATGATGCTGTCAGACTTCAAAGGCGGCTGTCTTTTGGTGAGGACATCATCTGGAGGAGAACTGGTCCTCTGGGGAAGTGTGACATGACAGCCATCAAAGTTCTGGAGATGAATGAACACGGGCAAAACATTGTAGATGTTGGCCTAGGTAGTCTGACGTCTTTTGTGGGTGTCGTGTACCTGTGGACATGATGTTCTCTTCCTGTCCTCACCTCTTGTCCTACTGTCATCCCTCTCTGTCCTACCATCCATGTCTGTCCTGCATTCCCCCCTCCTCCTCCTCCTCCTCCTCCTCACTCCTACCTTCATCCAAGGATTGTACCATCATGATAATGATGACTGAGTGAAGGCTGTGACTATGTTTAGGATCTGTTTAAAATCGTACTGTAGCTATTTTTAATACTGTACCGTAGTTTGAATTTTTATTTTTATTTATTTATTACCTTCCCCTCTCTCATACCTCCCACTTTCTACTACCTTCTTCTAAAGATTGGACCAAGTATGTAGCCTTTATTATGATGACTTCATCAATGAGGAATAGGAGTGAAGGCTGTGACTGTTTTGGGTCTGTTTAATATATTATTACAGTTGTATTTAAAAGTTTGGCAACTGTCTGTCCGTCATGATGACTTCATCACTGAGGAATAGGAGTGAAGGCCAAACTTCACTTTTAGTCATTTTCAATGTGAAAATATTTCCTGATGTAACTGTGATTATGTTTTTGGTCTGTTGAATACATTATTGCAGATGTTTCAAAATGGATACATCACATTTATCTCATTCGTACATAAATTATTCAATACATTACTACTCACTTTTAAAATAATCATATTAGTACATAATTATTTAATCTTATGCAAAAAAGGAGATCATTAATAAAAGGCCCATATAGCAGGCTGTTGTGCATATGTTCTCATGCTCCAACTGAATGAATTATAGTCCTACATATATCTAGCAGTGTCACACTCCATCATGTTTTCATATGCTTCATGTGGTACATACCTGTTAAACATAGGAGCGTACATTGAAGTAACATACATTGTAACCTTTGAGAATAGAGCACACATATGGGGAAGCTGTAGCAATATCAACATGTGTAGAGTAGGATGCTCCATTCAGTTACATACAGAATATACCTTCATATATGCTCCCACTATATGTGGACAGTATTACCGTACAGTAATAGATGGATGGAAGGAGAGAGATAGGGGAGGGAGGGAGGGAGGGAGAGAGGGAGGGAGAGAGAGAAAGAGAGAGAGAGAGTATGAGACAGAAACAGGAGAATGAGAGTGGGAGAGAAATAGAGAGAAATGAAGGTGGATGATGAAAGAAAATGGAAGGTGAAAAAAAAGAGAAAGATGAGGAAAATAAAGATGAAGATAGAGAGAGAAAGAGAGAAAGAGAGAAAGAGAGAGAGAGAGAGAGAGAGAGAGAGAGAGAGAGAGAGAGAGAGAAAGAGAGAGAAAAGAGAGAGATTAATTAACAGATCCAGTAAAATTTCAAAGAAAACAAATACTGCTTCACACAATATGGTTCACACAATATCCTCATTCAAGATCAGTTTCAACTAACCTGCATAAGGTACCGTCTGTTCATGAACTTCCCGCGCTCCCACAGCCAGGTGTTGCCGTTCAGCAAGTTTTTCATCTTCACCATCACTCTGCAAGAATAACGGGACAAAGTTAACCACTTAACCTTCATCAGGCACCTAGCAAACATGCTTATTGCCATCACTACAGTGCAATATTAACCACTTAACCACCAGATAGAAAACAGGCTGCTCAGTTTACAATCTGAAAATAAAATTACAATGCCAATGGCAGAAAATCTGCTTATAAGAAATTATTATAAATTAATTCCTAAGACTCTCAAATTTAAATATTGCTAATAATAATAATAATAATAATAATAATAATAATAATGGTACTAAATTAATATATATAAATTAATATTGTAAATAATCAAAATCCTTGAGGCTGAAATTACATTTCTATTGAATTCAATATACATGACACAGTGTGTGTTTCGCTTCATGCAGTGATAATGCCATTTTTTTCTCAATTTTCCTCTAAATTTCCCTGGGTGCCCAATATTTCTCATGCTTTGGAAGTGTCAATTAACCATACTAGACTGGGGACACACATGTAGCACAATTTTGTCAAACAATTATTATTTATTATTTTCTACATATTCTTTACATGCATGTGCACTGGTAGGGGAGTGATTCGTACATTGATTGTTTATTTCTATTTGTAAATTGTGATTTCAAATGTTGACAAATTAAATATAATTGATAATTTTCCATTTAAATCTATAATCTATTACGTTACCAAAGAATTATGCCCCAAAAATCCAACATCCCAGACAATCACATTGAACATTATAAAACACTATGATAATGCAAGAAACAATGGTTATTCTAATAATAAAACTTATGTTTATGCTTATCTATTGAAATATGAAAACATTCATCTTTATCATTATTACCAAAATTAATTTGAAAATGCATTCTTTGTAAAAATAAAATCAATTTTAAAATATTTTTTCAAATTATTTATGGTATAATATTTAAGTCTTTTTTCAAAATGTGTACCAGTGTCAGTGAATGTTCTTTACATTGTGTTGGACAATATCAAATATGTGATATGGACAGCAACAATCAAGCATTTACTGTGAGACTTCACTGTACAACTGAATTCTGGCATGAATACACATAGACTGCCAGGTCTATAAATAGAGTACAGTGAAAGCGAGGCCGACTATTAGGACTTCCTGTAAGAATGAGCGCCTTTTTACAATTTGTTTTAATTTTGTGTGTCATAATTTTGCAGAATTGTCATGGAAATCATAGTAGAATTATTCCAGATTGCAAATTTACCAGTATTATTGTTGTTTAAAAAAATGTAAATATTAAATTGGGGTTTAGAACCACTTTCAAGATTCTTTCATTTATTTATTTTTACAAAATTATTTTTAAATTCTTGCAAAATGTTCTTTTCATTGATAAACATCCTCTCTGCACAAGGAAAGTCGCCTAATCGATTGACCAAAATAGTTTGTAAAAATGTTCCACAAAAAAAAACACAATAAAAATGGTCAACTGATAAAATTTCTCAATGGATGTGCTCGCTATCAGTGTACTCAATGGAGCCAGGCAATCCACGGGTGAATGTAATATCTACAATACGCATACAGTAATCTGTGAATGGCATGCATATCTAAGGTTTCTCTGACCAACATGCGACTCGATGAGAATTGTTTACCGCAGGTCGTCGGGGTAGAGGAGGCAATAATACCCTCTGTGAGGAGACAAAAAGAATTCCTCGTCAATTACTGTTATCAGGATAAAGGGGGTTAATCTTCCCCCATGCACAGAATAAATACAAAAAGAAATGTTCCTGAATTACCGGTATCTCTATTATTCCAAAATAACAACCAGTATTAAATAGTAGAAATAAATGTAAGGCCATATACAAATTTTATTGTGTTTCTGATCTTCATGGTTAATCGTAGAAGTGAGGGCAAAAATATAAAAATAAATATTTTTATTAAAATAATATTTATCATGGTATTAGATAATATTAATATCACATTCCATAATGAAAAGCAATGAATTAATTTCATACTTGCACCAAACATTAACATATTTGGTTCAAGTATGAAATTAATTCATTGCTTTTCATTATTGAATGTGATATTAATGTATTTTTTAAATTTCCA
>JAUTBX010119625.1:0-11243 GCA_032361465.1 Lepetodrilus tevnianus | reverse complement strand
AGTGAATGTATTTTGCAGTTGTAGCTAAGAACTAGTCCAAATCAACCATAAATATCTGTGATATTATGCCTTTAATACATACATGGTGCTATCAAATACCCAATTAAATGATCTTATAATTAGTGCCTTTAAGCAGCTAACATATACAGGCTCTTTATTAATATATATGGTGATTGATTGATCGTCAGACTCAGACCATTGTAATTCAGTTCGAAGTGACACACCTGTATATTTAGTGTAGGCATTATACGATAATAACACTAATAATAATAATAATAATGAGTGCAGATTTATATTGCGCGAAATCCACGCTCAAAAGAATGCACATTGCGCTACATTATTACCCCGATATGTGTGCACTCAGTTCCTTCTCAACTCCATGGAAGTATACAACCCAAGCTGCCATTCAAGGCGCCACAAGGTTACTATTCACATGTCCATCTCATCCTCCCGGCTACCATTAGAGTTTGGTGAGTCAAATATAAAAAGGTTCGACGCAAATTGGACTAATTATAGGTTGTCAAACATCTCCCGAGTAAGCTACATACCGGTATTACATACGAATCCTACGTAAATCACACAGTTCCCGGTCGTCATAGTAGGCCTATTATAATTATAGACTTACAATGCCAACAATAAACACTATTGGATCTGTGCAAACCATGCACTAATAATACTAATATTGAAGGAGCGGTTTAGTATGTTTGCAAGAAAATAATTAGTTGGTAAATGACTATGATCTATAGTATACATAATGACCACCTTTGTTTGTGGCAATCGATGCGTAAGTCATGCATGATGTTTTATCAAGTACGTATCTACTTAGTCCATCTGCACACATTAGTATACTGAGGGATATCCTGTTCACAAAACATAAACTATCTCACCAAATCCACGGTACAGAATACAATTAATATTATTCACTGAAAGCTCAAATATAACTTATGAACATTGTACGTGTTGCATGATATAGTAGTAATCATAATGACGGTAATTGATTACTGTGGTGATGCATTACTCCATGAGGGTTTAGTGAGTGCATAGATAGATGGCTGGTCTTGCGTTCTAGACACATAGCCAAGAGGAGAAACCCGTAGCGGTAATGGTATTTTAGAAAGTTGTAATTTGAATAGTGTAGTAACAAGGAGCGTACACATAATGTATTAATTGTAGCTTGCAGCCAAACATGTGTGTATTTCGGTTAATTCTGCAGATTTCTAAACATGTATACAGTAATTTAGCTACTTAGATTAATGTAACCTTTATTATGTTAAAGAAAATAGAGGAATAATAACTGATTGAATGCATTAAGTACGGTAACGTATATTACATTCCAATATATTCCTACCATAGTGCTTTAAGTAAGGAACTTCGTTATCCATTACAGAGAGACGCTAACATTACGGTGGCATATTCTGTATTAATGCATTCAATAATGCACTGTGGAATTAACTTCAATTTAATACCCACAAAAATAATTATCAATAAGAATTGTGTCTATGAAAGACCTTTTTCAAATAGACATCAATTCAGAAATTTCTACGGCTTCAACCTTGGTGTTCCGTATCCCAGAGTCTGTTCATCACAGTGGCGCCAGATCGGATCGTACATGAATAAACATAAATCCTTTTATCTTGAATATTTGTCATAGAAACGATGTGTCAAAAACGTGCATATCTGATGAACAGTTAAACTGACATCGGATAGCGTTGGAATGCAATTACATTTACCACAGCCAGGAAACATCGAATAAGAGTCGTATTGTTGAATGAATAATATATGTATAAAACTATCAACGAAGTACGATGTAAATTGAGGTGTTTTAACCATGGAAGGTACACGACTACTCCAAGGGTCTATATGACACGGAAATAATAGTTGCTACTAACATGTTATTTTACAGTTTGCTAACTAACCATGCCTCTCGATTGGATTGCAGTCGACGTCGGAGTTCATAATTAATTTTAAAAAATCATCAATCTCAAACGTAACTTTAGATAATATAGCCATAATTTTAAATACTACATACATATACACGTCTGTATTAAAGCATCACAGTTGATGTCAAGGGCAGCATCACTCAGAGGCATAATTCCCAGAAGGTGGTTCAGTGTATGACACTGCCACATGCTTTATCCCTTCCAGAGATTTCAGAAAGGTGCCAATCTTTCGTTTTAACTTAGGAAAGAAATCATCCAGATCTCAAGCTATGCCAAATCAATTTAGTCATCCACACGTCTTTAATCAAGCCATAGGCTTTTAATTAACAGAAGTTCTATACTGTCGTTACTTTGATATGGTGTGTAGAAGGACATTTAAAATCGTAATCAGTACATAAGCTGGATTGAAGGCTGCAATCAGTTCCTCCTTCACCGACTCTTCGTCTTGACCCTGAATTTGTAGCATCGGATCGGACGTGCCGGTGTTAATTTAGAAAATGGCCTACGGAAATTGTATTACCTGAAGTCTGGATAGAATTCGATTCCGCATATACAGTTATTTGGTTTCCCATTAGAGGACGTCATAAGGAAACGTCTTCCAAGGCTTGCGTCTAGGCGTATGCGGGTTGTAAGATTGACCTATACTATTCATAGTAGCCTTGTGAACAACGTAGCCATATGCATATGTAATAATAATGTTGCATTAGTTTCAATTTCGGTGTGCACATATAATTACAGTAAAGTACATAAGTAAAGCTAAGTAATGAGCTAAGTAATGAGCTAAGTAATTTAGTATTTCTTCTTAGGACTCCACCAATCAGACTGAAATTAATAATCTAGGTAGATGGAGTGTCGTGAGCGGTTTGTATGGTGACGCCAAATCTAGACTATCTTCCGTCTCGAGTTTCATGTGTATCTGCCATATTGAGTCCGATAACCCTGGTGGACTGAGTGGTAATCAAATCGTGCGGGTTGAAGTGAGATAACTTGATTCCCAACATGACGCGATGTATTTCAATGTGAACGGAAGTATCCACTTAGCTACAAAGCAATTTGGTTTGCGAGTTTGACTGACTGACGATTAGGCCTAGTCAACAGGTAACAGCATACAGGAATAGATATAGATTTTAACGTTTGCCATGCACAATTCCACCCTTCGTTATTGTATTAAATAATACCAAGTATGGCACAAACGAGTCTATATCATGATCACCAATGTGTTAGATTTTGTTATAAGGCTTTTACAAGTTTTATGAGATAAGTGTCGTTAATTGTCGTACATCACAAGCTAAAGTGTCGGAGATGTTTGTTTTGAAAGTAAACGGAACAATAAATACCATGCGTAATTGAAATATCTACATATTTATTTTGGCTGTATTAATTTACCAATCATATTATTAGAACTTCCATGACATAGTTACTCTAATAACACCGCAATAGGCTCGCCGCGGGACCATTTCCACTAGCTCCAGTATATCCTTCGGCACTCGCAGGAGTAGTAATTTCGCCCAGATTCGTCGTCAGAAGAATGAGCGGAGGGCCTATTTGACCCACTTTTAAGTAAACAATGAAATGGTATCGTTTGAGAGTGATGAATTACAGCTAGGAAGCAGCAGTCCCATAGGTTAGTTGAGTGATAATGCTGCGTTCATTTGGCACTCGTGAATATCGTATCCAACCTGTGAACACGGTTTCACCGACTAGAGAGCATCCAGGTCAAAAATAGATAGGATGAGAGAAATGCGTTTTTCGCGCGGAGATTAAAAGGGATCGTTTCAAAAGAATACATTTCAGTTAACAACTCGTCATTTGTATTAATGAAAAATGCGTGTAAATACAGTTGTAAACCAGTTCCTAAGTTACAACTTTCAATTGTGTAACTCATGCAGGGAAAAGTTAGCAATTATTTTCGTGGTTTACCCCTAATGGTTTCTCCTGTTGCCGCCATTGTGTTCACGACTTGTGAACGTCGAGTCGGAAAACCCTACCCCAATTCACAAGTTGTGCACACGGTGATTTCGCCAAACGAACGATTTTCACAACTTGTGAACTCGTGAATACGATAGCCACGAGTTCAAACGAACTCACCATAACACCGTGAATATGTTTCGATTACGGCTGTAAGTCGCGCCCGATGGCGATCTGTCATATCCCATAATGGAAACAAAATGTCAAATTTGTCGCAACATTTCCGAGCATTTATTTCACATAAGCGAAACATACACAGGTCACGTTAAGCAAATCTTTAACGATAAAAACTTTTCACAAACAGACAACGTAATTGGAAATTCTGGAATGAGGCAATCGTAATGTCAAAGTATCAGGAATGTAAATATTATCACACACAATAGCAGATTTCGATCCAGAAAGAAAAAAGGTATCCAATATACCCTAGTGACGGCTGTATCAGTGTTTTTTCTTTGATGTCCGCAATCAACAATGTAAAACATAGCAAAACCAATTACTCCGAGATTAATATAATTCCAGTAAGTAGCTGGAAGCTTCACAAAGACTTGTATGTATGTATCACATATATAATTTGTTCACCCGTTTGTTTTCATCTTATAGTTCATCCATCAAATTGAGCAACAAATATTCAACTCAGTTTAATATATTCCCGGTTTCAATGTCATTGGCGCCGCATTAACTTGGCGTTTGAGATGTAACTTTTACCCACACATCAGTACTGACAACACTAGCAGCACTTCAAGCATCCATGTAAGCAAGTTCCAGTCGACGGTGATCCCGAGTCTAAACGTTCTTCTCTTAGGGATCACACGTACGTTTCCCGTCATCTCGAATTCAGACACATTTTTGAAGTTTCCTTTGGCGATGGGCATGGGTTTCTCCAGGAGTCCTCGCGACCGGATCCCCTTGTAGAGCACGGCACCGGGCCCCACACGATGTACATGATCCTTCTCCTGAACCTTCGGCTCGTCAAGCAGTATATGAGCACGTTGAACACGTGATGGGACATGCCGATCTCTTTGATGATGGCTCTAGCAGTGTAATATGTAAAATACGACTGCCATTTACTGCTGGTAGCCATATCCTTCATCGACATGCTGTCACCGAGTCTAATCTTTGACTGGATTGCGAACATTATCGTCACTGGCAGCGTTGTGAAAATGAGGAAGAACGATACCCACAGTAAGGTGACGGTGGTCGAGACGTATCGTATATTGTTGACTGTATTGGAAGTGGATGCGTCCTTGCATTTCAGTTGTCCGACGTATCTCATTTTCCGTAGAAC
The DNA here is from genome assembly GCA_032361465.1 of Lepetodrilus tevnianus. Lineage (NCBI taxonomy): Eukaryota > Metazoa > Mollusca > Gastropoda > Lepetellida > Lepetodrilidae > Lepetodrilus > Lepetodrilus tevnianus. The sequence goes on along the minus strand of JAUTBX010119625.1, from coordinate 6,050 downwards.
ACAGATGTTCGCAAGCAAGACTAACACAGGCACCACGGCGAAAACGATCATCTCCGAGCCCCACGACCAGATGGAATAGAAGGACTTCTCTCCTCGAACGAGCTCCATGTGTCTGACAGTGCACTCCGAGAAGTTGTTCATCTCCCAGAAATACGCCTGGGGAATTGCGAAGACGATGGATATCGTAACGATAGCACCGATCACCCTTGGAGATCGCGAGGTGCGACTGAACCTCTCCGACCGGAACGGATGACAAATGGACAGAAAGCGTTCCACGGTGAAAGCGAACACGAGTAAAACACAGATGTATTGAGCAGCCATGTACAGTAGATTCCACGTCTGACACCAGACCTGTAGGTCCAGAGACCGGATGAGCCAGGGGTTCTGCAGTTCGTAGAAGACGTGCAGGAGGAGGTACACCTGGTCGGCGATGGCCAGCGATGCCAGGTAATAGGCGGCGCTGTTGAACGTCCTGAAGCGAGGATGCAGCCAGATTGTGGCGGACAGGATGTTGCCCAGGGAACCGATGACGTACCAGATAGGGGTAATACACTTGTTGATGGCTATGGCGTAGGGCACGTGGTATTCCAACACGGACAGCAGGACTTTTAGCGTTGTAACGTTGACCATGGAAGACGAGGATGGGGTGCTGTATGATGAGTTCATTCCACCCAGCGTCATATTCACTGCCTGCAACAAACATGCGGAACATTGTAAACCATGACACATATAAAGTTCAGACTTCAGACAAGTAAAAACAAACGTAGTTCTGTCTACGATTTCTGGCGTATAAAGCAAATCAAATCATGACCAATTGCAAGCAGGTAAAAGCTGTGGAATTAGGCATAGCTAAATTCGACGGAATGAATTACACTAGGAAGGATTCCTTAATTGCTTTGTGTACAACAATACCACTAGACAGTTGTACGCCAATCTGAAACTGACCGAGATGTCTTTGGCTTCTTTATCATTCTCACATAGTTCTCCTTTGAACATTACCCACTGAACACTATCCACCAAATACCAAACGTAATTGTGTTCTGTTACTATACTACTTGTATCAACAGTTCATTAACAATGGTGTATTAAATGATAACGATAGTTGTTCACTTCATCCAATCTTAGTCTATTAATGTGGAATGCAATACTAGTACATGATTGATAGCGCATACATTGTACACATACACTTGGTATTTAAATGTTAATCATTTGACGGCAAGGCATCTTGAAGCAAGTGTGATTATATGACTATTTATTGCCAGTTTACCGATTTCTGGCCTTTGTTATATGATGTCCCTGTACCCACTTTTCACCTTACTGTTCATTGTAATACTATGTATATTATAATCGCTGTCGTTCTCGGTCAGTGTGAGAGGTGAGGTATATGTTGGTATATATAAAGGCGCCTTATCCTAAATGAATGCACAGTGGTATGTTGGCCTGTTTGGCAAACACATCAACGAAAGAAATGCTAGGAGAACCACATTTAGTTATCATTAACAGAGGAATAAATAATTAATACTTTTGTGTTAGGACGAATAGATTAATTGTTTTTATATTGGCCTTTGGCTTGTTTTCTACTGTAGGATACTCAAGTTATGTGTTTTTGACGGGAGGATAAACCAAAGTTGAGATTTGTATTACCGTACTACTCACGACTCTTTGCTGATATAGCTAAACAAATGAGTATAGATAGGTGAAGTTTATGTGCCTTATCTCCTCACGCCTGATCAGACCCTGCTTGTTTTATGTCTATGTGTACATTACACAGATGTGTTATTTTTACTTATCACAAGAGTCGCACTATAATATAAATCGATCATCACTGAATATTTACAGAACGCACATCCAAACATCCCACTATTATTAAAAGTAGATACGGACTGGGTTCGAACATTACTTTTCGTGTTTGTGGACTAACCTGATATCGACTGCATGGACATGGTGATGACTGCTAGATAGTGCATACAAGGTGACCATGCTTAGATGTAATTAATGTATTTATCAGTTAGGAAATGTTGCGTCTCGTCTAACTAGCAACTTGCAGTAAAAGTGTAATCACTGCGTCGTAAATAAGGACTTCCCCTTGTAACTGCTTTTATCGTTCTTTCTATTGGCAAGTAAATGCATTGCCTTTGAATTTCTACTGTTTGCTACACATGGTTTGAATGGGTTTCAAATATATAACTATAGTGTTCTTTTATTCAGTACGCAACATCAAATGAGCGGCAAGACCATAACGATTTAAGCATATCCTCTCAAATTGGAAATAAATGAATGTTTTGCGTCGGTTTTGCACATCGCATATAAAATGGTAAAAGAATAAATAGATGAAAACGGTAATTTAGTATCGACAACTGAACATGTACCAAAAACAAGCCATCGCTTATCGTACTTGTCGTCCGTGCTGGTATTTTAATGTATCTAGGCAAATCTAGAGAGTACAGTGGATTATCTCGGCTAACCTGCGGGACTGCTCACTGGACCTAATGGATTCAGGTTCAAGTTCCCGATTACATGGGCAGCAAGATGTGGAGACACAGATTCCACGAAGACTGGAGTGTGTCTGTGGAATGCACTTCCCTATAACACTCCAGACACCAGCACATTACCCACATCCAAGACCAAGTTAAAGACAGTTCTCTTCAAGCAAGCACCTGTCTAAGTGGTTTTTGAGGTCATTTCCGGGATAATGTGCTATGACATTACATAAATGCCTTAACTTGACAATAGGAAATTTAGACATAATCAATTCTGCATCGATCGAGTAGACCGCCGTCAAATACTATCTCCCCACTGTAACCGTTACAAGAACTTCAAAGTGTTTAGTGATAATTTAGATAATTTAGATCATATTTAGGAGCAACATATTTCGAGATAAGAACATATTAAGTTACCGGGTATATGAGCATGTTCAATGATAAGAGCATATTTAGTGATAAATCATATAGTTTGTTTTATTTATGTATTTATATTCACACCGTATGACTTCATTACATTAGTAGTTTAGTTAAAGACGATATAAACAGATATATGAGCATGATAAGAGCATATTTAGTGATAAATCATATGGTTTTATTTATTTATTTATTTATTTATTTATATTCACACCGTATGACTTCACTACATAGTAGTTTATTAGTTTCTCGCTATCTGTTTATATCGTCTATGTCGTGAAGTCATACGGTGTGAATATAAATAAATAAATAAATAAATAAATAAAACCATATGATACTCTATTAGTTTCTCGTTATCTGTTTATATCGTCTTTAACTAGAGTATCAACGTTCAGAACAGTACTTATATATATATATATATATCTGCATGGACATGGTGATGACTGCTAGATAGTGCATACAAGGTGACCATGCTTAGATTTAATTAATGTATTTATCAGTTAGGAAATGTTGCGTCTCGTCTCACTAACAACTTGCAGTAAAAGTGTAATCACTGCGTCGTAAATAATGACTTCCCTTTGTAACTGCTTCTATCGTTCTTTCTATTGGCAAGAACATGCATTGTCTTTGAATTGCGCATGCGACCTTCCCATCAATAATTGACCAGCATTGACTAAATATATATTAAGAGATTAATATGAAATATTAATGTCAATATATTCAAGGTATCTGAACATGTATTTAACAGAGGTGTGCTTACCCAAGATACTAAAATAACAAGATATTCGATACGCCATTAATTAAAAAACATCCTACTGGAATTGTACACTAAATTGATTTCCCGTTGCGGGTAGGAATGTTATATAACTAATTTAGCCAATCGGGGTTACTTTTAATAGCAATAATACATTTTCCGTTGGGAGGTAATGTTTATAACACCGTCGGATCCAACTGCAAAGTTGCAGATGGTATATCAGTAAGTATCTGCAGATGACTTCACGTGTACTGATTGCAGGATAAAGGTTCAAGAAAACTAGAACACATAACAGTGTTTTAATAGTATGCATAATCCCAATATACTAACTGACACTAGTGGGTCAAATTGAAAGTGTAATCCGTCAACTGTTATTAACATCTGAAAATACGCCATCAACTCTTATTAAATTCTGAAAATACGCCATCAACTCTTATTAAATTCTGAAAATACGCCATCAACTCTTATTAAATTCTGAAATTACGCCACCAACTGATTAAAATCAGAACTTACGAAACTTTGTTTGCAGTTCGCTACAGGTGTCTATTAACGTCAGCCCAGCAGTGAAGCAGTGAAGCAACCATCCTACTTCCTAAACAATATTGAAAATACAGCTCGTTGAAAAAAAAAAGTAATTAAAGTTAATGCATAGAGGCCAAAGTGTAAACTTACCATGCTAACTGGCACGGGGCGGTTTATGTAAGTCTCCAGTGAGGATGCTGGGGTAAGAGTATCCCCGACCGACATCACGTCCTCAGCCGCTCCGCCGATCTTACATGTACCACTACCTGGCCTGCCCCACGATGTAGTCGGTATTGATCACCATCGACCAATCACGTACGCCCGCTGAATCTTTAAACAGCTGTGTGAAGTAAGTCGAGCATCGTGCTGCTAGGGCGCGCTGCGTACAATACCAATGAGGTATCTTTGCTAGCTCGTGTAGAAATAACGTCTTTACGAGAGTAACTTGCATTATGACGTAGGAAGGTACTAATATAAAGACATTTCCTTTTTTTTCCGCTTTCGGAATTCTTGGAATACGTAACATTGTGTAGAGTAACAAACAACTGTGTTTACGCATGCCCCATTTCACCTTTGGCGCCGGTTCATATAAAGTGACACCAGGGGCCCCCACAGAACAACCTCAGCGCTACGAGAGTCGTAACTCGGTAGCAACTCCATGTTAACGTACACAACTCTCGTAACGTTACCGAATGTTGTGTAGAACGGGCTCCTGTGTCACATTAAACAAACGTCAACGTGGATGACAACGCGCATACGCACCTAACGTAAAGTCCTGATATTCGGCCTTGCATGAGGCGATATAGACCAAATACTTAATCTAATTAGTCGCGTATTTCCCAGGGTGGTAGCGCAGTAAGTCTGCAATTATCGAATGAAAGGACAAGAAACGGACCAAGAACGCTGTGGTTAGAGGGCAGTTGTACCGGGCGACTTATCTGAAATCAAGTCGCCAATTTGTATTTGAACTTACGAAGGACATTGCCATGCACAAACTAACGATAGCCGCAATACACATCCTGTGGTATTGACTGTTGTGTCATGGCCAACACTGAGATGCTAGTTTCCAATACCTACCGAAACACCGTAGTAACATTACGTTAACAACCGTGCAACTAACATCAAGTGGCAACCTTGCGCCATTGAACAAGAAGGGTTTGATACTCAGTGTTAAAATTAACAATATCTACAATGAACATCCTTTAGTATTGGCTGTGACATGTGCCGCTTGTACTATTCCAAATATAGCATTCCGATTATCCTGCGATTGCCAATAGTTTCATGTAACCCTACTACGAGTTCATACATCATTAACAAACGTACAGAAGGTGACAGAAGACACAGGGGGAAAGAATTGCAACGGTATTTTGCCAAATTGCATGTTGAATAGTAATCAACTTTTATTGTATTAAAGAAGGCGTCACGACAAATGGAATCTCCTCTCCCGTTGATTCCTCAATAGATACACTCTCGTTGCTCTGCGTTAAACCTCGGAGTTCTGGTAACAGTGAGGACCAACACCATTATGTGCCTTGGCAGTGTCGCGTGATTCACCAGAACAAATAAGAGAGGGCAGTTAGTTTTCTAATTGTCTAAGAAAGTCATTTTATTCAGTATCTGTGTCTTCTTATAGCTTTTATAAAACCAATTAGGCGATTCGAAATGAATGTTCTGTCTATATGACATATATCTATTTCTATGTGTACTGCTAAGTGTTTTTTTGTGATATAATGTGATTGTACATGTGTTAGATTAATGTTTGTAACGATCTTATACATACGTCAGTAACGTTACAAACACGCACACAAACACACACACACACACACACACACACACACACACACACACACACACACACACACACACACACACACACA
>JAUTBX010119614.1:0-11245 GCA_032361465.1 Lepetodrilus tevnianus | reverse complement strand
TAGGGACAGTAAGTCTCGTTGGGGTCATTTCCGGAGAAACCATAGGGCTCTCTTTGCTGTGTATTAGCTATCAGCAAAGAGGGTGTGATGGTCTTTTAGTGGATAAGAGAGCTTTGTTAAAGGATACCCAGATCTGTAACTCAGAATTCATTAGCCTTTTAATTTTTTTTAAACAAAACTGTTTCAAGATCAACAGGATAAATTGTGAATCGGAAATAATTGTCAACGGAAACGGTTTCTGTTTCGAGTTAATTATTTCATAATTCAGATTAATAGAATCTACGAGAAACAGCATTGCCAAGTATTACTGACATGCATAGAAACATAGTTAATAATGATGATCTGGAGCTATCCTGGAGGTCCGACACATGTTTGCGACGGCTCACTGTCAATGACACCTGTACTGGACCCCTCTACAGAAGATAAAGTGAGAGGCGCGGACCCAATGTCTCACAGACTGAGACACAGGATAAATCCCACAGTTGTGAAAAATCAATGGCTATAAAGATTGTTCTTCGGACCCAATACTATAGGAGGATTTACGAGAATGAATTGCTGGAGATTACAATAAGCCATCCACTGGGAAACTATTTGTCAGATGTGTCAACTTGAATTAATATAAATTGTTTTTATATTTCATCCTCCAACATTTAAATTTTAATTTTACGTTAATTTGTTTCATGTCACAATCACCATGTTCTTTAATATTCCTTCCACCAACATACAAACATTTAAATTTTACTTTGAATTGCTTCATGTCAGTCAACGACTTCGCAATCTCTTGAGTATTAATTTACACGAATGCCCTAAACATTTATCAACAGTATTGAAATAAAATTTATGTAAGTTTTATTTTATTTTATTTCTATGATAAAGTAATTGTCTTTGATAACAGTGTAGCTTCATTTTATGAGAAAGATAGTTTAATCCAAAACTTTGATCTTATTATCATGAAAGTTTGATGTAAGTAACCTCACATTTAAACTACTTATTAAGGAGGCATGCAAATGCAGAGGATGTACAGCTCAACTTTTCACCTCATTAACACATATATATGTGATCTCTTAGGAAAACATATTATATGCAGCAATAGCTTGACATCGACACGTTCCAGCTTTAAAGAAAAACACTGAAAAGATCAAGTCTACTTGTTCCTTCACCAGTGTGGCATACTATCAGAATTCAGATTGTAGACATAGTCATATCGCATTTTAAACAAATTAATTCACATTCTTGCCATATGTCCACGTACCGTGACTCCTAATTCAAATTGAAAAATATCGTCAATTTACAAAGCCTGTCAAACTCATTGACAGAACATTCGCTATACAAACAGTACTGTACATACGAGCCTATAATTTGTCATGGTCATTCCCTCCCAGTACATGGGAAAGCTTGACCACATCATGGGAAACAGTCCGCCTCCTTCTGTAGCCATACATCAGTCAATTGGAAATATCCTATTAAACGAGACCCAATTACTAGGTAGCAGTAGCTGTTCAAACACCTGATACATGATGGTCTTGTGTTGTCAGGATAATAGCACTGCCAGGTGGGAGAGGAGGGGCCCTATTGAGGTGCTTCAAAGTACAAATGATAATGGGAAATCTGTTGACTAATTGACAGGTGAGGCATAGATATTGTTATCAGATATATTCTGTAAACATTGGTAAAATGCTACGGAGCTGCCTATTGTCTGTAGTTATCAGAATACAATCCAATATGTCTGTCCTGTCAATTCAACTATCTCGGATGAAATATGCGCTTAATGACCAGTCAAATTCAATATAACACTGTCTTGGTTAACACACCTAAAAAATATGACAAAAGAAACCAGGAGGAATGGCATAAATTCAATGAATTCAAAATGTTATCAATATTTTATTGTGGATAAATTGCTAGACTTCGTGATCTTCATGGAAAGAGAGATTTAATTTAATATGGATCATTTGAATGTTGCAATAAAGGTGTGGTACGGTCCATCAAGCTGTTGCATTTAAATGTGTTGATCGATAATGGTTGGGAATAAACTTTAGAAACGTTCGACAACTCCTTTGAATTGAGACAAGTGTCTGTCCGATTTACATATTGGCAATGCATTTAATTTCTGTCTCATATTGATTATTTTTGACAGTTTTAACAAATCTAAAATTAATCTGTCTGAGAAGTACAATGGTTCACAGTGACTAGGTCTTGACTTACTAAAACAACCAGGATACTGCTCACGGCAATATCTTTCAGTGGGTGGGTGTTTTCTGCTTTAACCCTCTCCATGCTGAAGGCAACCAGAGATGCCCTAAAGAGCAGTATCTGTGCCTAATCCAGCAGGGAGATGGTTAAAAGGTTTTCCAATAGCGAGTGATGTTTGGCTTAAAATCACAGCTGGAAACTTTCACCCATTAGCAATGATCTGATATTTGAGCGATATGATGGTAATATGCTGATGGTTGGAGGGAAACCTGCAACAACTGTGTTACAATAAGGTGTATATGCCGTAGCCGATATTGTTGACTTAAAATACTGACAGATAAAGTATGCCTATCCCCACCCAATTCCATCTCTTCCAATCTTACGGAACATTTCTTCTCCAAAGAGGGGAAGATTACCAGTCACACAGACAGGATTCAAACTTGATCCTTCTGGTTTTAAATTGTACACACTACCACTGCACTATCCTGGGTAATGTTTCTCGAAGCTCTCATATCCACTATGATACCCTAGTACTCTCGTAAGTGTATGTTCACCATGTACTAGTATTAGACATTGCTACGAGAATCTGTATGGTCTCGTAGTAGATATAATAGCTTCAAGAAGCCATACCCTGGAAAGACATGGAGCTAAACAATGAGATGCTGCATGGATCACATAATATAAGTCTAGTGACAGGGGAAACAGCATCTCTGTAGTGTGGAAACCCTATCCCTGATTGAACACAGTCTCAGTATTGATCGAAGCCATTAACCTAACTAGCTGATTCCCCTCTGTTAGATATATGATGACTACCGAGCTATGTATAATTCACTGAGTATATTGCCCTGATTGAGATACACTGCAGGACGACACTATGACAGGACAATCCTCCCAACAGCAGGACATAATGATGCTATAGTAGCACAGGGTGACACTCCAGTATGCCATGACAACACTACAGCATGATATACTGTGGTAGGACGGAACAATATTACAGCAGGACATTACATTACAGTATGACAAGACAATATTACAGGACAGAATGACACTACAGTAGGACATAATGACACAAGATGACACTACAGTAAGACAGGACAAACACTACATTAAGACCAGATCCTCATTCAGCTGTCTGACATTGATGCCTGTATACCACAGAGCTGTGTGCCACATTACACCCAGCTGTCAATCTCACAAATGAATTGTGCCCCTTGGGTAGACATGGACCAGTCTAATATGCATGGCTGCATATGTCAATGTCAGAGCTGCAGCTATATGTAGCTACTAACGTTATTATACTTTATAATCAAATATTTTAATAAAATAAAGGAAGCATAAATACATAAGTCTGCAAGTGCATGTTCTTCAAATTAAATGATGTAATTACCAGATCAAAATAATATAAATTGTGTTAATCATGACAGCTATTGCATTTAATGAAAAGCAAATTATGTTGTGTTATTCAGGAAAATAAGTGATATATTTTACAGTGGGGGAAAACCCTTGCATACATACACACATGCTCACAATATTATTTGCATTAATGAAAAATATATTCATTCTAGAAAAAATAACATAATTCAAGTAACAGCATTGACCTCGATATGTGTAAAAACATACCTGTATAGAAAGAAAATTGTCTTACCTTCAATATGTGCTAAATCCGTGTTCTGGTTTCGTTCATCCTCTAGCTGTAGAACTCTGTAGAACAACATCAGACAATGATTACATCCTCGTAACACTTTGTAGGAAGTTCGGATCAAGAAAATCACGAAAATTAGAAACAGCTGTACAGCTAGAATAAGCAAGATCCACATGAATTTCACAGCAAATGTTGTCATTCTGTAACCACAAACTCGAAGCCGGCGCAAGTAAATGAAAAATTTCTTGTACACTACATACAGGTACCAGATCATCATGAACAGTCGTCACATTTCAATGTTTTCTCAAAATGTGTTTCCATGGAAAATCAATGCAGAAATATCCATTCGTTGATGCAGGAATGAACCGTGTTCATATTTCCATCATGCAAAACAGAAGATCATTAACAAATATGCTAATAAACTAGGTAATTCCAAATTTAGAAAAATCCTTGTAAATCCCACCAAGCAATTGGATCATTGGCGGATGATGGAGTTAATTAATTATGGCGTATCCATTAGAAATGAGACTCCAAAGTTGCAGTATTGTTTGGGATCATCACATGATGTCTATTTAAGTGCCAGGACAAATTGGAAAGCTAATTAAGCCGCATCGGCAACCTCCATCGCCACGGCTTCAAACACATGCTGACTGGAAGCAGATCATAATTTCGACAGTTCTCGTAAAGTTATTTTCATATAGTTTTCTGGATTTGTGTGAATTAAATGAATATCGGTGCGCACAGAAGACGATCAATCTTCTCACATGCTGTGTTCACTCCAGGTACGAGCATAGTAAAACTGACACAAGTGTCTTCTATTCATCATGTGACGCATGGTGCACCAAGCCTCACTTTCTCCTCACTTTCGTCTCCAATGGGCTCGATAGAGATAAATATTTCTATAACATGTCAATATAAACAAACACCACTGATCTCTTCGTAAATATGCATAGGGAATTTAAAGGAATGAGGTTTTATATGCATGCATGTCATAATATTCCAGTACGTCAAGGGATTCTTCGGTCTAGTATGACAGGGCTTTGGTCATGGGGTTTGGATAGCATAGAGATTATGCTGATGTAGCTATACAATAATGTCAGTCTTCAAGGTGGCAGTGGACTCTTTCATCATACCAACTCTTAATTCCTATGCTTTGCAACCTACATGTGACAGTAGAATGGAACTTTACAGTCAAGTCTTTCAAATAATTCCTCACAAACCTTCTGTTGAACCATATATTCTCATTTGAAATGCAAACACCTTTATAACTCCTCCATGTGCTTTCATAAATAAAACAATATATTCCTTGACATTCAAAGCAATCACATAGTAAATCCAGGAAATTGTAGCTTTCGAGAAACAAAGAAAATCTTCAACCACACACACATTTCACATGACAGTAAATGGGTTAACCATGTATTTCCAGATTCACAGGTGTGTTCCAAAAACAAAACAACAAATGTCACGTGGAGGTTCACCACACACAAAGGGTTAACTGCAGAAGCATCATTGTGGCTGTGTTGTGGCTCTGCTGTCACGGAAACCAGCATGCGGATCCCGATATTGATGGAGCTACAGCCACAGGTAGTCAATGCATCCTCACAGGTATCCACAACAGACGAGGACTCTCACATGTGTATCCACTCTGTCCTTCCATGTCGATGTCATCGTACATCAACTCACTGCTGATCACTTTCAGTCAACAACCACTCCAGGCAAAACCCACTATAAATATCCTTTTTTTTTTGTCAGCGATCCGAGTCCTGTTTAATTTACGCAGATAAATAATTAATTATATTTCGCCTGAAGTGTCGGAAGGACCAACTGGGGATACCTGCAGTAGCCGAATGTCAACAACAGCGGGGTCCCAGGTGACACGCGCCCCTCCGATTCCGGGTCAAACGTTTGTTGTCCTGTGCTTACAATATGACATCATAATAAGCCCTGTCCACGCTGAGAGTGCCATCTATCCTGAAGCGATCCATACAAGACTCTCCCCGGTCCTACATTGTGCACACACCATTCAGGTGTAAATCTCAGACATGCTTCAGCAGACTCTACGTTACCTCAGCTATACAGCGGCTCCGCAGTCAATACACAGCAACCTCGCTATAACGCACCGTGACCGAAAACAATGACAGTCGCTCGATGGAACTGCGACACGTTTACATTTCCATAACAACGCTAATATTCCTGGGAATGGGTGATCGGCAGTAGTTCTGCTGGGACCGTAGGGAATGGGACGATCTGTAAGTGTGTCACCTGAATGACGAGGTATAACGAGGACGTTGGACAGGTAAACTGCTACAAGTGGGGGAGTGTCTGCTTTACTGGTAGTAAAGCCCACGCACACCTTTACATAAAAGACCTGCCTAACTCCCTTCAGTAATTTCAGTAATTTCAGTAATTCCATCCAACATTGTTGACCTAATTTCCTAAGATATTAATTTCATAAATTTACATTATTTATCATAAATATTACCTAAAATTATATTATTGAGGAATTTTTATAAATTACACTGGAATATAATACTAAGTTTTTGCATGTTTGCACGTACGTTCGCCTACATAAGACCTCGATATAAATACATTTCATATCCACTGGTGTAGCAAGTCTATTCTTTTATTTTGATGTTTTAAATGCAATGTCATGTAATGGGATTACACTAAATATGTAACCAAGCGTGGCAACATTTTAAAAGTATGTAATGGATAGCCATTCAAACTGTGGGTGTAACTATATATACACAATTATACTTTTTTTGACAAATAATACTTCAAATAAACGTACTTTGGGGCTAACTGTATTTGGGGTTCAACAGAGAACATCACTTTGCTTCTGATGATGTCCTTGGCTTCATGATATGTATAGCTGATAGTAAGTGAAATTGATAGGGGTGGTAAGAGAAGTGACGAAAATAACTAAATCATATCCTTATCCTTATGGCGACAGCACTATGAGTTTCCGTGCATTAATGTACTACACCGACGGCCTCTATCAATCATTGATATAATGGGTTAACAAATTGATAATCAATGACTAGATATTTAATAAATGAATGTCTGAATCAATTGTTGTGCTGAGGCTATTCAGCGCAATTCTTCAGCTGTAAAGCAATGGCCATGATGAAAATAATAGGAACAAATCCAGCAAAGCAAAACAAAAAAATCTGTTTCATCATTTAACTCGGCAAAGCATGAAACAGTATTCCATTATTATATTCTGTGTTAAACTGAAATTGTTAGAACCCAAACAACAAACACTCATACAGTACTCCTTGACATATAAAAGCAGGTAAGTGTTGTGTCATATCTGGAATGTAGCCCATTATCCACTTCCACCAAATAAACCATATCATAATGCATTAAATGTTGTTTTTTCATAAGTGACATGTGTTCATGCATTTAGTATTTACTCCTCACTGGAGAGTATTAACTATTATGTAGGCGTAACGTAAATTGTCATTGTATTGCAGTTTTTGATTCATTGAATTAGTGTTTTTTGTTGCAGCGGGAATATTTCACCCATACACGACAACTACGGTATTGTTGTGATAGCGCAGATATGCATCATGGTGGGATGAAAACCTGCAACAACCATACATTACTGCAATGCCCATAGACCATGTCTGACAAATCTTGTATGTACGTGACAAACCATTGACAAACATCATGTGCACGTGACGACCTGGTACTGCATGTAATGACCTGGTACTGCATGTGACGACCTGGTACTGCATGTGACAGGGTCATCACACCCATTACAGAACGGTTCTCTATCACAGACACGACAATCGGGTGGAGAATACAATATGGCCCACACGTCAGGTTATAACCCAGAGACCCATAGGGTCTACACACCCCAATGCACTATCTTGCTTGCTTTTGCAATTAATGAAAATTGTCCATGGGATTTTGATCTTGCTTCTTTAATGTAATACAAGACAACCTGATTGCCTGGTTAGCAATGCAGAAAAACTACTGCAGATTCAAGTTTCATACAGAGCTGAATATAGATTCATTGCCTAGATATGAAAAGGTGAATATTTTGCATGGTTTGCATAATAATTCATGAAGCATGCAACAGTACTCAAGATCTATAAACAGATTACATTCAACAGTATTTTGTATTATTTTTAAAAACAATATTTATTGCATAAACTTCTGGGATCCACGAACAGCTAACTTAATGGCTATCTGAACATCTCACACAGTATTTCAATGGAAGATGCATATCTTACATAGTACGGATAATGTTCATGGCCATTAGGAACAACTTCCTCTATTTTAATATTACTCATTTACTACTATTTCAGAATGTGCAATATTTTTATGATGATTTCAAAATATACAAAATTTGATATCAGTATTTGCAATACATATGCTTTTCATAATGTGATACCATGCATATTTACTATTTCCGAATATGCTATATTTTAATGATTATTTCAGAACGTACTAAATTATGAATCACACATATACATCTCAGTATCAGATATACTTCATATTTTATAATTCATACCAACTATTTCATAATGTGTTATATGTCATATTGCATGATTGTTCTTGTTTGCTGCTTGAAGACAGTCAAATGAGTGCATAGTGATATATTTCTCAGCACCAAGGAATGTGACTATGGAACACTACCCCGACATCTTAACAATCTAGGAGGAATTCCAAACTGTTGATCTGCCTAATCCTCCTCCTCGGACCAGATTTCCATCACCTCTTAGACTGGACACAGCACAGACATGTGTACACAGTGGTACGACAAACAAGTGTCCACTCTCTGTCTACGCCACCCTACAAAGGATGTAAGCCAGGGAAACAATGACAAGCATAGCGCGATACCTTCCACCCAGGGATTACATGACCAGTGTTACAGCATAGGCAAATGTCTCTTTGTTTTGTTTGGATTAGGGTTTCCAAACTGCATTAACTCTCCCCATGCTGAAGGCAACCAGAAGATGCCTCGAAGATCAGTGCCTGTACCTAATCCAGCAGGAAGAGGATTAAAGAATATTTTGCTCATATCATGGCTTGTCAGTTTATGGCAAGAGAAAACCTGCAAAACCAGTAGGCCAAAGTGTCGTAGAAAACCCAAGAACTCACTGACTGACATCAAGAATGATGCTGCACTGCCACAGTACATACAGTACAAGCTAGCATGACCGCATAATAAAAGTTACTTTTGTGAACACCGAGGTAGAGTCACTGGGAAGGTTCGAACTCAGGACCCTTGGCTTCTAAGACTGATGATTTACCACTGCACTACTAACTGTCCCACATAAACCTACTTGTTTTTATTAGATCAAGAGGAATATTTAAACTAACCATTTTCTTGTCCTTGCCTTTGTTTCATGAAAAATAATCCAGTTTACTTTATAAAAACTGTGATATATCATGATCACATAACCTTGACCAAATGTGGAACTAAACTGTGCCATACAGATATTTAAACTCGCTCAGTTCATCAAGTTCATCTCCATAAACAATACTCTACTGTCCTAAAGACTGTAACTATATCCTGAAAATATCTTTCACATTGACGTCATTTAAGAGTTTAATCAGAAATACTATTCAAACTGTGCTGGTACCTAACATGTTTCAATATTTTACAAGGGCTATAATTCATGATGACTAGCACACGAATATCTATGATAATGAGACTTTCCTAATAACTGCCATGAGACATCTTAGATGCATGAGTACATTTGGCCAGTAAATAATTATATCTTCATTGTATTCGATTTGGCAATAAAGGCTTAAATAGAGCTATGGTACAGGATAATAATGGATCTTAATGGGTTGAGAATATAAGGTAGGAACTTGATAACGGAGTGCATAGTCTCTATTCATTAAGCCCAGTACGCAAGAGATAATTTACTCTAGAAGCTTGGAACATTTCCATCCAAGCAAATATTAATTAATTCTGTTATACAATTATTAAATAATTCCATGTATGTTAAATTTCCATGCAAATATTTAATGTATTTATCGTTACATTTTTACAATTTTATGGAGAATCATTTCTCCCATTATTTTAATAATTATAAATGACCACAAAGAAATATGTTTAGAATTGGATTGATACTGTTGCATGCTTCCTCCCAGATTATTTAATTTAATATTTTTTTTATTTCATTACTAAATCCATTTAAAATAAAAAGCTGGGCAATATTTCCTAAATGACAAGATATAACAAACAGGCCAAAATATTGCATTATACAGAGGCTTAATGAGGATAAATACAGAAGCTTAATGAGATTGTGCACAACACCTGGATGCACCTGGTTATGACAGAGACCGGTCGTTACAACACAATAGGGACACTAAGTCTCGTCGGGTATCATTTCCGTTGACATGAAGACATTCGACGGTTGCTATGAATGACATCTGAATAGTGACGTTTTCATGTGAGGTCACAATGGAATATCGTCAAATGTGTAGCGCATTTAGGTGTTTGACCCGTTTATGTTCCCGAATATTGAATGAATCTCGGGCTATCTCGTGTCAACTTACGGTCCCTATAGCTACGACCAGACTACTGCAGTAGTTGCACAGACACACACGCAGGCGAGATCAATACAAACACTAATTAACTCTCGCTATGCTGTAGGTAACAGCAGACACCCTAAAGAGCCACACCTGTGCCTAATCCAACAGGAAGAGGGTTAAAAGAGAAAAATCAATCACTTCCGGCAGATAATTTTTAACCCTTGATGAGTAAAGTTGATACAATGAAATATGGTGTCTTCATCAAACAGACACATCCTGTTCATTGTGATGTGAAAGTTATATCAATTAATGTGAGTCTTAATATAACATCTAAACTTGCCAGTATTGATTTATGATGATAACGAATTGTTCAGAAATTGATATTGAAAGGCGTCAAATTATTATGATGCATGCAAATTTATACTAATGTATTATTGATCTGTAGCCCTTCCAATCAACCTAACCTGTCAGAGATCGGCTATCACATTGATGACAAGTGATATCAATACTGAGCAAGATTGAAAATTAATGGGGGATTTTTTTTATTTCATAGAGAAAATGTGTCATAGATTAAATGAAATGGATCACAACTGTTTCTTACTGAATTATTTATCAGACAAGTATGGAATGCTATTGTCTGCAACAGGATCTTACTTTCACTTTCAGTTTCAACATTATATTATCTGTCTGTTACACGAGTATGAGCGGATTATTGCTCAACGTCACAGTGAGAATCTTTCACCCATATTCAACGATGTCTGTTACGTGTGTGTTGTAGAGTAGACATGATATCTGTTACGTGTGTATTGCACAGTAGACATGATATATGTTACGTGTGTGTTGTACAGTAGACATGATATATGTTACGTGTGTATTGTACAGTAGACATGATATCTGTTACGTGTGTATTGCACA
>JAUTBX010119603.1:0-11248 GCA_032361465.1 Lepetodrilus tevnianus | reverse complement strand
CAACTAGTCAACTACAGTTTCTGCTAGTCGACAATTGGTATAATTTACTAGTCCCAGACTATTTGATTAATCATACTGGCCCTAATTGAAATGAATATATCTAAAAGACTAAAGTGGAAATAAAAATGAAATGAAACACTTCCTTCCAACACCTGGATCCAGATCCTTGATCCACCCATAGAGCATGAACAGATACGACTTCTAAGCTTCCTTGATCCACCCATAGAGCATGAACAGATACGACTTCTAAGCTTATTGAGCTAATAGATCAGTGATTGAGCAACAGAGGATCAGTTCATTCATTGACTATACGAACACCTCAATGAGCGTGACAAGGAAGCAATGTATCTGGTTACAAATGGAACTCTTCCAGCGGCAGTGGCCTATGAACCTTCTGCCTGTTTGAAGCAACTGGAGCTACCTTTTGTGTGGTTACTATATGGTAAGTCTTTCTTATAAGAAATATCTCACAAGTATGTCCGATAAGACATGTTACTAATACAAATTTTCACACACAATTTTTTAACAATGAAATAGAATAAGTTAAGTACAAATATTCCTGTGTGAAATCATGACAGTAAAATCTTGGCACCTGTCGAGGTGGTAACATTTCCAAGCATACTTTGAAAATCCTGAGGAATTGTCAACTTTGCTGTTATTTGAAACCATGTTCTGACAATTACGAGTATTCTAAAATTAGTTTTAAAACATAGACCACCACAAGCACACATGAGCCAGAGGGACATAACTCATCGTTCCAGACATTCTCTTTACTCAATTGCATACACAACGGTTAAGAGATACCTGATTATTTCAAAATACATATCATAAAAGACCATTCAATTTTTCTTCATCTTGAATTTAGGCTATAACTGCCAAGTGGTCTGAATTGCCCAGGGCCAGTAGCGTATGTTTTAAGGAGGCATCTTTTTAGAGGATGAGACGAAATAAAATTATATTTCACAAATTGAACATTATGAACCAGTGGGTGGAGAAATTCATGTCACCACCAGCACCACAGTTACACCACACACACACTTATTACCTGTCACAGTGGCATAAATCAAGTGGTGTAAATCAAAAAGTTCCAGCTACACCTTTAGATGGCATTCCCACCCTTCTTATAAATACTGACCACAATAAATCAATGACATGCATCAGCTATTTTAATTTTTTTAAATATTTATTTTACCTTATAAGATTTGAAAATGTGTTGTTTTTTAAAAATAGACAGTGTGTACACTTAATTTCCCGTAATAATGTGACATAATAGTTTGTATCAAAAACAAACTAAATTTCTCTGATACTAATAAACTAAACAGCACTTATTGCCATAGAGTAGTGGTCAGGTTAACATACATTCAGCTTACATTATTTGTATTCTCAGAATATTATACATAGATTAAGACATCTTAAAGGTATGTCTGACCAGAGGAAGTATATATAACCTGCCTATTCACTTTCCTCAACACATTCCTAGGCAGGACATATCAGTTAATGCCCCTCCTAAATCATTATGTGAGCACACCGGCTGTCCCCAATCTTAACTGGTCATCTAGACAATGGGTCCAGGGGTATCTAGACAAATGTCTAGATAAATGAATCTAGAGCTATCTAGATAAATGGGTCCAGAGATTAGACAAATGTCTAGACAAATGGATCTAGAGCTATCTAGACAAATGGGTCCAGAGATTAGACAATGGTCCAATGATGTCTAGATAAATGGAACTAGAGCTACTAGTATCTAGACAAATGGGTCCTGAGATTAGACAAATGGGTCCAGAGATTAGACAAATGGTCCAATGATGTCTAGATAAATGGATCTAGAGCTACTAGTATCTAGGCAAATGAGTACAGAGATTAGACAAATGGATCTAGAGCTATCTAGACAAATGGGTCCAGAGATTAGACAAATGGGTCCAGAGATTAGACAAATGGGTCCAGAGATTAGACAAATGGGTCCCGGGATGTCTAGATAAATGGATCTAGAGCTATCTAGACAAATGGGTCCAGATATTAGAAAAATGGGTTCGGAGATGTCTAAACAAATGGATTTAGAGCTATCTAGACAAATGGGTCCAGAGATTAGACACATGGGTTCAGAGATGTCTAAACAAATGGTTCTAGGGCTATCTATACAAATGGGTCCAGGGCTATCTAGATAAATGGTTCCAGGGGTATCTAGACAAATGGTTCCAGGGCTATCTAGACAAATGGTTCCAGGGCTTAGACAAATTGGCACATGGCTATCTAGATAAAGAGCTCAGAGATATCTAGACATGTGGAATAAGCATGATAAGAGATACCTAGACAAATTTGTCCAAACCAAACACACTTCAGTAATATGAGAACTGATTGACATGTAAATCACAAATACATTTCTATATCTACAACCTCCTTATTTTCAGTCATGTTAATAAGCATAGTCAATAGAAAAGTGAATTTTGAGACACTGCATAAACATCTTTCAACAGTATGTATATAGATGTATATTAATTAACCTTTCTGTACTCAGAGCAACTGGAGCTTCCGCATAACAGTGACTATAGTATTAATCCAGCAGAGAAAGGGTTAAACATTGTAGCAACAGCTTGTCGGGCTAACCTTATGATACAAGAATCATGAAATAAAATAACCATCCTAAACTGTACCAAAGCCATAGTTGAGTTTACAATTAATACATGTCTTCATAACGATCAACCTGGGTTGAAAATATTCAATCCTAGGTCATGAGTTACGCTTGTGTATTTACATTTATCTAATTATTTCACGTCAGTTTGAAGTGTTTAAACATACAGTTTAATAGCAGTCTTCAAATTTTAATGAAAACAGAAATCTGAGAGGAGTGAGTGAGTGAATATGGAGTTTAACGTCGCTGCGGGAATCTTTCACCCATTTGCGACGATAAATCTGAGAGGAGGATTAAATGATAAACCTTGTATAGCTAGCCTACAGCTGACAGACATGTCTGTGACATACTTGTACTGAAACACCTGGTGATAATTTGTACTGACTTAACAGAAAATCAACATAATCGTGACAACAAATAACATTGACAATACAAAATATTGAACTGCTAAATGTAAAATTCAATATAACAGAATCACATTAACCCATAGATACACAATGTTGAGATAATACAGGTAAAATGTATTAACAAATTGGTAGACTTGATTTGCAATGTGCTCCAACATGATGTAAAAGTTCTGAATTTTACTTTAATAAAACATGTCCACATAATTAATTAAGGCAACACAAACTAAGTTTGAATTGAACTGAGCATACCAGCTGTGAAAGTGACTGATTTTCTCTTGAAATGTGCACTCTGCAAAAATCTGATATACTCTTATATTGTGCCATTGACAGATTTAAATACATGTATATCATTTGCTGTCGCACTATGATAACAAACTTGTGGGTTACAATAAATGTTTTAATTATTCTATTTACGACAGTAATGCATCATAGTCATGTAGGCCACTCAGCTTGAAGGATATTGTACTCTTACATCACTAGCATACTGCACGGAAGTTAAATCACATATCTAGATGATGATAAGTATGACGTTGCGAAAACTAACGATATGCTGTTGAAATGCTTGACGTAATTTCTCTAGGACAGGTGAACCCAGTCAACCAATCAGCATCAAGGAAAGGTTGTGAAGTTGGCAGGTATATAAAATATATGTGCACATGATCACCCAAATATGGAAATGAGAATGAATGAATGAATTAGTCGCAGCAGGAATCTTTCACCCATATGCGGTAGTGAATGGAGATTGAGAAAAATTAGGAAAAAGAAGAAGAATTGTTGAAGATTATGCTTTATAAGCATATTTCATAATGATGTAATGCTCAGAATGGAATTCCTTTAATATAATGCAGAATGCAAGTAATTTTCTTACCTTCACTTCCTAGTGGTAGATCATCTAGGAAAACATCATCTTCATGTTTCTCCCTGTAAACCAAGGTATGAAAATATGGACTGTCACACATTATGACAAATTGGGGTGTTTTACATGTTTATCTACTTTGCATCAATTTCACAATCGTTCTAGAAAAAAAAACATTAACCATTTTGACAATGGTGAGTGAATTATTGTTTTATGTCAAAGCAGGAATCTTTCACCCATGCAACGATTTGGAAATGGTAGAAATAATCAAACAGTATAAGAAGTAGACCATTAAATAAGATTGGTCTTATCTATCAATGCTAATGATTTCGCATTTAATATATTCTAGTTTATTTATTGTGAATGTATATATTCTTTATATGGATTTGGCGGTATTTAAAGTCCGTCTGGCACATACGGTAAATAGTTTTAATATTATGGGAGTAAAACAGAATATATTTATTTCATATTTTCCTTTATGGTAAATCTATACATTTTGAGATACCAAAAGAAATTTACTAGCATTCATTATTCAAGATAATTGCATATAAGATTTATGATTCATGAATCCATTTAACATAAAAATTTAACATTGCTGAATCGGATAAACTTTGATGGCCAGGGTGTTTCAATAAAAAGTTAATGAGTCGTATGACAATGGAGCTTACACATGGTCATCCTTAAAATAGCCAGTAGTGGTATGTTCTGTGGGACTCAGCGATTCCATCAGATCTGACCAGCTCTTGACATCTGAAACACAAACCAGACTCTGTCAATTTACTGTACTGTATCGAATGTGTTGACATCGCATCAACAGAGCTTCTAAATAATGCATGACATGCCGTACTGATTATAATATAGCGTAACAATGTCATGCATGAAGTCTGAAAGTCATATTTCCATTTTGGTTAAAGATTAAAATGTCTCATTAAAATGTTTATTATAAATACATTTCTTGCCTATGATACATTCATAAAGGTGTACCATATGTACAGTTTGCATCATAAAAATCATAGAGGATGTTAATGAATGTCAAAGAAAACAATTATGTTTTAATAAATGAACCTTGTGAAAACATAGATCATATTTATATGTTTATCTGCTTCATAGATTATATACCAATTAACATTACATCAAAAAAAAAATCAAAATAAGTGTAATGTTTGTAAATACATGTACACATCTGATACAATAGTTATAATTAGATAACCAGTAAGTATTCACACCTGTTAAAGATTTTCTGTCACCAGAGCCATTCGAGGTTTTCGTTGGAATTGGTACGGGCCCTGCCCCGTTCATTACCTCCCCTGTCACCATGGCAACCCCTGTGCCACCACTCCCTCCATCAGTCGCCATGGCGACTGTATGACCATCCGCTGCAGCCGAATCACGCTGACTTCCCTTGCGCTTTACCGCCATATGGTCACCTTGGAGGCCATCTTGAATCTCGCAGTCCACCGTTCCGACTGTCATGAAATCTCCGAATTCCTCGTCGCTGCAGCTCCGTGCCGATATCCCAGCATCCTCTCTGTTTCTTCGGGCGCCCAGACGGAAGCCGGACCAGTTCTTCTGGAAGTGTCGAACTTGTGCTCGAAAGTAGTCCCGTTTGTTTAACAACGCCTTGACCAGACGTCTCGACCCAGAGGATGCACCGCGGTCACCGATTGGCTGATTGGTCCTCACTGGTTCTTGGGAATCGTCGTGGTTTGTATCTGAATAGTTCCTCGTTGAATCAGCCCCTGAAACCATTGTAATATGATAATGGGGTAATTAGCATGGCTAAAGCAAAGGTTAATCTACTAGTATTAGCAAGATGTTTCTGCAGATAATTTTTTTTTATCAACATATTGTAAGGTACCAGTAGTATGGTATTAAAAATATTGGAATAAACGTAACCTTATTCAAAGCATACATGACATGATGGCCTTAGATATCATCAAACACTAGTAACTGAGTGATTCCGTGCGTAACGTCACAGCGCGAATCTTTCATCCATACATGATGATGTTATCAAATTGAAAGTATAACAAATGGTTGTGTAGAACTTCTTCAAATTGACATTCCTGTACTCGGTTCTGCAAACAAGTATACACAAATAGAAAAATAATACATAGAAATGATTGTGCTTATAATTTTATACTCTTGCATACTTCAGCAGGTTGATGTAATAGCTGATTCCGTTATACACGCAGCCATATTAGGTCTATGATACAAATGTATCTCAAAGTTAAATAGATAGATAAAAATTATGATAGTGTTATGAAAAGATGTTTGTATTATTATAATAATTTACAAACATTTATGCAAGTCATCATTCAGACACACTTCAGCGATTTAAACACATGAATAATTTGCCGGCATTTCAATTTAGACAATCCATAACACCACAATTTTGTTTATTGACACCAGCAATAGAAATTAACTTTAAAACTTACTAGCCCGAATAGCGATACAAATACCAAATGTAATGAATTTCTACTAGTATAGGCCCTAGGATACCTTTAGCATTGGGAGAAATGGCCCGGGCTAGTGGGTTACGGTAGTGTTAATTTCGATCCCTGATCACAATATGAACAATAAATAACATAATGTGATACAATATATCATAGCATTCACTGAACATAATATAGAAAAGCAATAACAGCAGCAAGTATTCAGCAAATGGGGACGGGCATGTATGGTACTCGGAGGTCAAGGTTGATGAACCCAGCATGCACCTGTCCTTGGTGACCTCTCCATGCAGACAATCCTGTGTTCGTGCCTCCTACACTGACTGACAGCACAACAACAGCATAGACGCACACTGTACTTACACTAACAATAACACATTATACTGTGTAATCATTAAATTAACTTGATCAACTTCATGAAGAATTAATTCAACAGCAGCACTTGCACTAGTCTAATGTTTACCTCCCCATCCACCCACCACAACTTGCTGTATATCATTTAAAAGTTAATGTGGATGGGTTTCTATACAAATGTGCCGGGGACATTTCATGATTTCACGTCCTTGTCAGGCGAAATACACAACAAGCTGACATTACAATGTCAATGACATATTCACTGCTATGCACACACATGTACAACTCAGCGGCCCTTGGTGCTTATATTACAGAACAGTTTGTGTGTAGAAATGTTGTGTGCAGTGTGGTGTTTAAACACATTAACCTCAACATTACGAAACATTTGAAAATCATGCTGGAAGTAAATCAACAGAACATTGCGAAATACAATTAATGCATGTAGTATTTTACATCACACACGAATAGCCAACCATTCTTTAATTAACCCTCTCCCTGCTGGATTAGGTACTGCCACACATCTATAGGGCATCTCCGGTTGCCTCCAGCATGGAGAGGATTAAATTTCAATTACTTTCATTATTCTTTCAGATTCAAGTAATGCATAGCCGATTATGAAATTTGTTTGTAATATGAAACCACAATTATATACTATTAATAAGTATATGAGTACAGACAATCTTGTGCGATCATTTTGGAATAATTGAATAATGAATACATAGTTTTTATGACAGTTTTATCTGGAGTTATAATTATTGTTTTCCTGACACTCCCCAGTGTGACTGTCAGCTGTACTACAAAGTCTCACAGTACATGTCCCCAATCCCAACGCACTCAGTACAGGTCTTACGTACACAGCTGAATAATCCCTCATTTCCTACAAAGTTACATTCACACCAATAAACACTGGATTATGTCCTTGTGAATGAACACAGACAAATAAATACAGCAGGTTTTGTTTAGTTTTTTACCAAGGAATATGGTGGAACCATTGGCCTGTTAATTGCAATGTCATGTGGACATATTAGTCTGTTATATGCAAGGACATGTGGATCCATTGAATTGTAACATGTAAGGCCATATGGATCCATTGAATTGTAACATGTAATGCCATGTGGATCCATTGAATTGTAACATGTAATGCCATGTGGATCCATTGAATTGTAACTTACAATGCCATGTGGATAAGCTGGATTGTAACCAATAATGCAATGTAGACATATTGGCCTATGACCTATGACTTGCAAGGCCATGTAGACCATGTGTGTACCCAAAGGCCTGCTATATATGTGCAATACCATGTAGACCTGTTGACTTGTAACATAAAGGCCCAAATGCCTGTTATGTGCAAGGCCAATGTAGACATTATTGGCTTGTAACCTGTAATATCATGTAGACATGTTAGCCTTACATACAAGGCCAATGTAGACATTATTGGCTTGTAACCTGTAATATCATGTAGACATGTTAGCCTTACATACAAGGCCATGTAGACATATTGGCTTGTAACATATAAGACAAAACAAACATGTAAGGCCATGTAGATATGTCAGCCTGCCTCATGAAAGACACGTTGACCTGTTTGCCTGTCACACGTATGTCAACATTAAATTCTCACCTTTTCGCTTTTTACGCTTAGCATCTGAAAAGTATTTTGCCCGCTTCTTCTTATCCATTACATCTAAGGACGTGCATGGGGCCCAATATAATACAGTGTATTTCTATATAAACTCTGAGAAGAAACGTGGGGACAGCTTGTCCCATTTCTTTTGTTTACTTGGCCCATTTCATCTAAAAGCCAGTCACGGCTGTAAGAAGTCATTGAAGGAGATAGAAAGAGAGAGCAGAACAGTGATTCAAGATCACTGTCGTGTGTGTTATTTAATTTTGTATAACTCGCACGACTCGTATTCCAGGCAAATAAAGCAACTGTATACGTACATGGTCAGACGGACCACGGACAGATAGACGCTTTCACAAGCATGTACAGTGAAAGTGCTCTTCAAGTGGCATTGTGATCAAATGAACAGTTCATATTGTGAAAGATAACCTACATAGTCAGCATGTTAAGCATACACCGGGTCATGAAATTTTAAACAGACATATTTCGCTCGAACATAAGTACAATTATCTGATAACATTGGAAATCAAATAAAGCTTGAGTTAAATATTTAAACTTTTTTTTATATCAAATACATTCCAAAATAAAAATGCAACACATGCATATACCTAGAACCTAAACGTTTAAATGAAGTTTTATCTACACACTTAACAGGCACGTTTTGCTCAAACATAACATTTATCTGATAACATTGGAAAGCAAATAAAGTTTTTAAAAATACAATACATGTGCTTAAAACCTGAACAGCTTAATGTACTTTTGATTTGAAAAGCATGCAAGGCATTAATGAAAGGTGGCATTTATCAGTCTACAGTATTAAGAATAATTGAGTTGACACAAAGCTGTTAATGGTTTCTTAATAACAGTATTCATCCACTGCTATATAGCAAGAACTGTCAAACTGACAAGTAATATACTCACGGTTCATCATTAACATTCTACCAACTAGATGCACCCAAATTAATACTGACATACCGTAAATGTTCACATTATAATATCCAAATTAATACTGACATACCGTAAATGTTCACATTATAATATCCAAATTAATACTTTCATACCGTAAATGTTCACATTATAATATTCCAAACACCTGGACAAGAGATTATTAAACTTTTAGTACGATTTGATACTCAACTCAATGTAAATTTTGAGTCTGAGCATGATATCGTACTCAGAAAGTTTCATAATCTCGGGGCCTGGCTCCCAAGATATGAAACATTATTGAGTACATTTCCATGCCCAACTCAAGGTTTTTTTCATAAATCCCCATAAAAAAGTTGAGCTTGACTATGAAATTGTACTCAGAAAGTTTTGTAATCTCAAGTCCAGAATAGACAGTGAAATACTAAACAAATGCACACAAAGAAGAATGTTCAATTGTCTACAGACTTCAGGTACGCTTCAAGAACTTGCAGATTCATTAGAAGCAGAATAACACCAGATTTCTCACGACAAGTTCTGAAATTCGTAAAATGGTTCCCTAAGAATATATCTGCGAAGCCCTTAATTTCTTTTTATATAAATACTGTATATTGGATTCATATACAGCACGTGACTTGTTGCACAACTTATCACATTGATTACCTATGATAAGAGCATGTCAATCTCAAGGGACCACACGTAGCGTCAATTCTTTTTTGTCAATTGCTTTATGTTTGGCAAACCGAGAAGTATAACTGGATGTACGAATCCAACGCGTGTCAAATTAGTGCAGTAGTGCAGGTTCGCAATATTAACCTGGAAGGTAACTCAAGCATAGTACTTCCTGATTCTTATAGATTGCCAATATTCTAATCAATTTACTGATTGTCATAGACTGCCAATATTACAAATCAGTTTGTTTTTAACATGCTTCCTGCTGCGGAATTAATATAGATGTATGTGGCAGAAGAAAAAAAAAGGTTATTAGTAATGTTATTCTAGTCCTACAAAGAAAAATACACGCTATTATTATAACAGCATAGCAATATTAATGGGTTATAACATTTTCGATATTTTATTTATCTAGACTGAAAATGTTGTAAGAATCTGAATTTAGATGGGGGAAAATGCACACCATTGTCTAATATATCATGTACAGTATATATGTAGGATGTAGGTTCCAAGCTGAGGAAAGATGAATTTTCATAGAATCTTCATGATATTTAATCACTGACATATGGTAATATTGTTTCTACAATAAACGTGATCAATCCACTATAGTTTCAGTGCACTATAGTCCACATTCCCTGTCTGGTGAAGCATATATATGCTAATATTGATATGAATACATAATGAAGCACAGGACTACTGGAATACTAATAACTCTGGCCTTGTATCTGTAACTCCCAGCCATACCAACAGTTCCAGCCAACAAGGTGAAAGATATAGAGGTATGGTAACTATTAGTATAAAACGAGTTAGCCATTGTTTTACTTCACAGGGGGGAACCTTCACCAATACACCACGATATTAATCCAACCTTAAATATTATTGTGAACTACGCTCACACATCATGGTACATGTACCGGTATTTGTCATTTCTGTTACATAATCAGCAGATAATTTACATTCTAACATAGTTCTGTGTAAGAACAATGGAAAAAAGTGTGCTTTAATCTACGGTAAATTCATTTGTCAAACTGCCATATTACGTCACGTGACTACAAACGCTGTGACAAGCTTTTAGGCGACGTCACAGTGGCATGACATCATGTCTGTATGGTGCAACAAACGGATGGTTGATGCATCTAATTTTCATGGTTATTGTAATGGTTTAATAATATGGAATTTTTTGGTCAGTGAATTACAAACTTTTCTTATGGTAAACATGGTTATGCGAAGTAGCCACATAAAAATGTTGCCTGGATTGGATTGATTGATTGAATTAAAACTTTACTTCGCAGCGGGAATATTTTACCCATAGGCGACGACACCTGGGATGGAAGA
>JAUTBX010119592.1:0-11248 GCA_032361465.1 Lepetodrilus tevnianus | reverse complement strand
TAAATCAATTTTGGCCCCAAATCACTTCCCTATATCAGACGTCGATCTATATTAATCAATAGTTGGAGGTAGATGAGACAACTCATGCGAAGAGTTAAAAGTTCACCTCTATCAGCTGTCTATGAGATTGCCATGAGATTGTCATGGTGTTGTTTATGACAGTCTTCAGGGGCACGAAGGAACGCGCATGAACTCAAGCCAACCTATGATGTAATCATAAACCGTTGCGAGCCGCAAGGCCAAAACAGAAACCTCATCTATAGGCTGTATGATCAGTACATTTTACCGTGTAAACGTGTGTTTTATATTGCCAGTTATTAGTTATTACTATTCGTGAAATGGCGGGAATAGAAAAGTAACCTCATTTGAGATAAACTGCACAGAGTTGCTTCCCTTTGTCCGTGAAGCCACTGCGAAGCGCTCGAGTTTTCTAGGAATTTCTAGATTATATGGACCTATAAGCCTATAACACTACATTACATGATAAATGCATTTTTGTATATTTGTTATCTTTCTATATAGACTAATTATTAGTCTAATACTAGTAGTTACATTGGTACAATGATTGTTTGACTTAATCATACACGTGTAGTAGGGCCTAACAGAATAATGTTGCATAGTTCCACGTTACATGGAATAAAGGGTCTAGCAGTGGTAGTCTATGAAAATAAACATATAGCGATAAAGGCATATATATATATATATATATATATAAACCATCATCTAACATAATATTGAACATATTTCAATATTTTATCATCTAGAAATCAGCATTGTCTCAATGAGATGATGCATAGAAAGTCCCTGAATAATACGCAATATGATAAAAGTTACAACGATATACAAGTTATATTACAACGATATACAAGTATCGATGAGCTTATAACACTTGAAAGTCACATGTCGATATCGTTGATACTTTCGGTTTTGCTTTGTTTCACAATTTCTTAGGGCGAATTTCCTTCGTTATCTGCGTAATTAAATGTATATAGCATCATGATCTATTATATGGTGAATTTGAAATAATGCATCATCCACTTATACCGCACCCCATCCCCACAAAGCTATGTGCAAAGTAGCCGCTACAAATTAAGTCTGCGATATGTCTTATTATCAAGAGCATTAAACATATGAAATCTTCATTGAAAATATAAATAAAATATGTTTTAAAAAGCACTATGAAGAATAATAAAAACAAACTTATAGCTCTTTATTTCTTAACTAAAACGAATAATTGAGGACATAATGATATTACTAGACTAGTATGCCTATTTGAGTCATGTAGGCCTATTAGTAAATTGTGTTTGTGTATATCTTTGTGCCTATACTAATTATAAAAACAATCATTAAGAATATATTTAACGTGTCAGGTAAATATAGTGTCCTAGCTTAGATACTAGCTTTACAAATAAATACAAAATGTCACGTCTTATCAATCTGGATTTAAAGGGGGCACAATGATTTCCGGCTTCAAGTCACGTGATCTCAAGGAGGTTAAGACCGAAAGCTCATCTGAAGTTGTCAGGCTACCCGTGGATAGTGACTGTACGTGCACTGTAAGCCACAAAGGGGGAAGATACCACCCGCTCATGCAACTAGCAGCTATTATTTCCTTTCCCCTGTGACACCGAACACATTTAGAAACAAGGCCGTCACGCACAGATAGACACTGCATGGGGATGAAATTCATCAGTTTTCTCGTCACAACAGGAGGGCTCTATTCTGCAACCTCGCTCAAGCGAAAGGATTTTTTTTTTATCCCTCGCTTCTGTGCATGAATAAAATGGTCAAATTACGCAGTGTAAAATCTCGGGGACTTGTTTCTCTGGCTTTCCATTTCTTTCCACTCCCTATTGATCAATTTATCTCAATGTATATTGCAACATACTCCAATTTCTATTCAACGCTCCCGTTATTTTGAGTATACGTTAATTGCAAATTATGCTGTCATTATTATATTGGAATTATGTTGCGAATTATTATAATTACACTGTCAGTTTGGTAGAGCTGAAAGTATAGCTGCAGCATCTTTATTGATTTTATGTCAGCATATACTGTCACTAAATGCGTCACAAATTGATAAATTATATGATAGAGGGAACACTAGAAACTAAACTGACGCCATTTATAACAGTTTATATATATATATACCGTCGGTGGAAGTTCCACGTTAGTGTGAGTGGTAGAATTCCTGTTAAGTATTGGTCAAGTGTCATCATATGTTACCAGCCTCACTTGTATACCTATAATAGGCAATACTCTAGTAACATAGGCCTAATTAAGTATTGGACAAGTGTCTTATTATATGACATAGTATCGTCCTCACTTTCATACTTAATAGTAAGCCTCATAGTAGGCTATACTCTATATTATACTCATATAGGTTACTAATAATACTAAGCCTGTTCTATTCTATTCTCCCATTTTACACACACACACACAAAACATAATTATAATTAGTCTTATTATTATAAACCTATATTCTAGAATTCATATACAGTACTTCATAAGAAGGAAGGCATATGAAGTCCCCTGTCAGTTTCGGTATTCAAGAATGTAGTCGCGTTAAAAGCTCGTCCATTAGTAAATTAACGTTAGGTATTTGACAACAAACCCTCTACACCTGTGTCCAATCGTATTTTTGTTATATTCCGTAGAGCGAAAAAAAAATACACTGTCAAATTACACCCCAACAAGCTAATTTCGATGAAACACCCCGTGTTTTCGTCTAGGAGATCTTGTTTATTTGCTTTGTTCATCATGTGGTAGGGCTCCTTCTTTTTGGCGCGAAAACCTAGAAAACGCGGGAACTGGCAGTAGTATTTGCCACGTGACAGCCAGCGGAGTTGCGAAATCGAAGTTTGGCTTCTAGGCTATCTCCGCTGATAACATGGTTTGATACAACTAAATTGTGCGAGTTTACACTCTATGATTCATATCTGTATAAAAGAACGGATGTCGAGAATTGACCGCAACAATATTTCTTGTAAATGACAGGTCGATGTTAGTGAGTTTACCACAAAGCGAGAAGCGTGTGACGTCACGAGCCCTTTAAACAGGTGCGTTCAGTAATGCCGAGCGCTTTGACTAATATCTGTCTATTAGTATAACCTTCTGTACAGCGCTGTACACGGTAGTACAGATCTGCATTATGAACACGTTTCATGTATCCAAACACAACAACAAAAATCGGTGGAAAATACACACGAGAGAAATCATCCAGCCACTCCTACCACGAGGATAAAGAATCTTGGCCAATCGTAAGTTCCAACAGTGAAAATATGCGCGTGATGCAGAGCGAGAGGTTGCTAAACATTCCACCACTGAACTAGTGCGGCGGCAACAAGTGAGGGAACATTCACGGTCTATTGTGTAACGCTAACCAATCAGAATCGACCGAGGCGTGGTAGGGAATCCGCGAAAGAGCAGAGTGACAGTTAGCTCCGCCCCCTCTGGGTTATAATGAACCACGAGGCCATCCACAGTCAGTCGTGGTACGGATACGAGATCAAGAGACACACAGTTGGTGCTCTTACATTACATTCACGGTTCACAATGTCTACCGCCTTATTGTCATCTCCGTTCTATGATGTTGGAGACTTATTTCAGGTATGTCAGTTTTATTCAGTTGTTTGTATGTAATCGTCGTCGCATTTCGAGCATCGTGTTTTCCTCTTTTCTACATTACACCGGTGTTTGTGTAACTTTGTTGTGACGTTTGTAAAAGTTGTGAGCTAACGTGGTTATGTTTTGGTTTTCAGAATCTCCGAAACAACCAGTTGAAATCTCTAGTACCCAGTTCAACAGACCGTCGGATAGTCGGGTCAGCGTCTCTCAACGTCGGCAGCAGGAATCGCAACTTCTCCACAGGCACGGGCAGTGCTTTCATACCGGTGACAGGTCGGGGATCATCCCTCGATGGTTCCGTTCCCGGATCTAACATGCTCAGCTCGCAGAATGACTCCCTCGGGTGCGGGATTACTTCGATAGCACCTCCTCGTGAACACAAAAAGTTGGATAGAAGTATGAGCGAGCCCATCGGTGATCGTCTGCAGAGGGCCCACGGAAACATCAACTCCAGCCGATACAAGACAGAGATGTGCCGGCCATTCGAAGAGAGTGGTCACTGTAAATACGGAGACAAGTGTCAGTTCGCGCACGGTATTCACGAACTTCGTAACTTGGCCAGACATCCGAAATACAAAACGGAACTCTGTCGTACCTTTCACACTATCGGATTCTGTCCCTACGGTCCCAGGTGTCACTTCATTCACAACGAAGACGAGCGAAAACTGAACCATCTTGTCAACAAGAACCAGCAAGCAAACTCTGAGATGCCACCGACAGAACAACAACAGCCAGGCGCGATCGAGAGACCCAAGTCTATCAAGATCTCGTCCCTGGGTTCTTCATTCGACTCGCCACCGTCCAGTTCTTCCGGCAGCCCGACCAACTTGAGCCCGACGTTTTCGGGAGACATATTCTCGTACAGTGCCTTCACATCGTCGTCTTCGGCGTCGTCGACGAGCAGTCGTTCCAACAGCAACAGTTGTCGTTCCAGCCCCGTGTTCAACTACTCCCCAGTTTCGGACGTGTTGGACTCTACCACGACCACGACATCCCTCAATGTTCAGACCCCTCTTAATATCAACGTCAACGTGAACAATAATGTGGAGTTTTCTTCTACCATTCAATCCCAGATAAACACTGTTATGCAGGGAAACGACAACGACCTCCGGGACCTGTGCAGCACGTTTAGCTTGTGTTCTACCAATGTGTTCGTAGCCCCACCCTCCTCGCCAGAATCGATTTCGGGGGACAGTGTTGGAAGCACTGGTTCAAACGGATCTAGCACTTATTCCTCGTTGGACATTAAGGCCCTCCGACTTCCGTTCTTTAACAGTATTGCCGGAAACTGAACTCTTCGTTGACCAATGTTGTTTATTGTATTTTTGAGAGAAATGATTGATAGCTGTCGCCGTATATTTGCAATCTCCAGGTTTATGAAACCTTGTGAAAGTTAGATGTTTTTTGGTTACTTTACGAGACTTTTTTTTTTCAACAGAGCGTTGAGGACTCTTTAATTACGGTAAAGAATATGCCGTTTTATTTGTGGCGCAGCCTATCTTTAATGTCAACTTGATAAGTCTCGTTCTGGGTTTTTTATGCAACTCTTAACAACAAAAAAAACAAAGTTTATTTATGTAAATGATGTAAAAGTCAAGATATTTCCATTCCTATAGTCTATTGTGTATTTATTATTTAGACACCCATGTCGCTTTCATCCTGCAACGGAGACTGATTAAGCGGACCATAATGTCATGTAAATCATTTTCGAGTATTATTATTCAACCCGTGCCTTAACCATGAACCATCGTTGCCTTGTGCTCCAACTTTTGCATTTAGTTTTATAACATTAATATAACCCAAATATGAAATGGGGATTTCATTTAACTTATATATTTAATTTATTATGGTCTATGCATCATATTATCGCTTTCCTTCATCTTCAGGGGAAACTCTACTTAAGTAAGATAGATTTATATAACTATTGTTTATGTTATTTGTGTTAACTTATGTCCTGTCACCAAAGAGACAAATTCTTTTTGTCATATCTCATTTTTATGACCTAATTCATTCTTTCATTGTATAATTATCATTATTTGTATTTAATACAAACCATGAGTTTCAAATTGAAAAATTAAAACCAATCGCTTTAATGCGTTTATATGAAATCTTCGTCTATGTTGTCTGTGTCAGCTGTGTGCAACTGTCAAACTGATATCATCTGATCGCTTGGAGTAGTCGCGGTCCCCCTTTAACAACAGCCGTTGAACTCTGAATCTTCGCCTCGACTCATGGACTCGTACTGTGTACGACTGTGTATTCATAAGCATTCATTCATTCATATATACTATGATTATTTTTTTTCTTTCAAAGTGCATACGTACCTAGATGTAATGTATTGATTATCATCTTTATCTATATTGTACAGACACTTTGAAAAAAAGAAAATATCACTGTGTAGACATGTAATGGTTGGATGGAGTTCAAATATTCAAATACGGATTTACTTGACAGCTGGGGTGCTGTCAAATTACACACAGTTTCATCGTATTGTATTTGTGTTGCTTCTCCCGTGTTCCTCCGCGGTAGTGAGGTATCCCTACGCCACCGGTGTCTGTTTGCCACCTGTAGAGGCTAACACAGGTGAATAGGCGTCTAAGGCCTAACCTGTTGCTCTTTGATCGATCACCGACAATGGCTTTCTGTTGCAGGTGTATCAATGAAACGCCGTACTTTGAGTGGGTTGGATCCACCCATTACCTTGTTGACTAATTCAACAAATTGTAACGATTCAAATGTATTCAATATTTAAATATACAAAACTTTGATACGTGTATTTGAACATTTCAGTTTGAAAAACTATCATTAACATATCCGCGTTATAGTTGTAACCAGTTACTATATATCTGGGGTATGTGTC
Organism: Lepetodrilus tevnianus; assembly: GCA_032361465.1. Classification (NCBI taxonomy): domain Eukaryota; kingdom Metazoa; phylum Mollusca; class Gastropoda; order Lepetellida; family Lepetodrilidae; genus Lepetodrilus; species Lepetodrilus tevnianus. The sequence goes on along the minus strand of JAUTBX010119592.1, from coordinate 4,761 downwards.
TCACGGATGCTTTACCATAAACAATAGCTATTGTTGATGGACAAGTTATTCATAGTGCATGGTAATGTGTTTGGAGGCAACATTCAAGGCCACACTGCAACGGAAATCGCTACTTGAACATTTGAACACGAGTACTTGCGGTCCCTGTGTAGTGTCACGTGGTCTGAAACCTCTGTTCTCAGTCTACAAGGTCAACCTAACCAACCTTTCCAGGATTGTTCAGATGCTATACTACACTAGCTTGGACCCAATGACTAAGTGTGCCCACCTAATATACAGCTGTTTATAAATGTATACAACGGCTATTTATGTATGTACAATGTAAGCATCTGTAGATATATCCTACTGACATCAGTGTATTATTCTAATCTAGATTTTATTCAAGAAATATAATTGAATTTTCGGATTTTTTTTATAAAAATAAATACATGTAGGAATATTCCGTACACATACGATCCTACTGTGTTTAGTATAGCATTCTATTACAACTTCTACGTAATGTTTTGTTGTTTACCACAATAATTACACGCTTACATAAGTTCTCTGACGTCATATTTTGTCACTTTTACGACTGTCAGCAATGTAGTGCCCATGGCAAGAAATTAATATTAATAGATTTATGACTTCTTGAATATGGCCTGTTTTCCGTGAAGGATGATCACGTGACGGGAGCTTACTGTGTCTAACGGCGAACAGAGCCTGCTTATGTACCTCGTGTAACGGACTATAACCAGAGCGTAATCAAATACTACTTATGCCCTGTAATGTTCAAATTGACAACAGACAACAAGAAGCCATTATGCACATGTTGAATGATTGCTCGACTTAATGGAACGTTTGGGGATGCCGTCTAAAGTGGCGGCGGCCATTTCCACCTTTATTACGAAGAATAACTGTAAATAAACAAAACCACGTGTACTTGATCTAACAATGGCGGGAAAACGCACAAAGTAATATCCCGTCATATGCTTCAATTTTATGTCACATTTACGATCAGGAAATATAACGCTACGTATTTGAATAGGCTATATGTTTCTGGTACGTGTTCATATAGACGGGACGAGTATGTCTATGTCCTTTGCACTGCGCGGTGCTATTATATGTCAGTAATGGTAACGTACTAGCACATAGTAGCAGGTAAACTGGTGACGTAACCAGTATACGTTATGCCCATTTCCTTTTCACATCAAAATGCGACTTGCAAATGCGTCACTTTCAATGAACGTATTCCATCCATTACGAAATTCTGATTACCTTGGCTTTTGGTTGAATATATTAAAGTTTGACTTTGAAGTTCAGAAATGAACAATTCTTCACCACAAGTGCGTTGACATTTCCATAGTATACTTTCTTAACCTCCTCGTGGTACGCGATTTCTTGGGCTAAACGCATGTGCGGCGGAGACCGGCGTATATAACAAGTCCTTGACATCTGGGGCCGATAATGCGGACTCGATCAGGAAATTTCACCAGTCATACAGTTCCCTACACCAGGCAAAATAACCATTGTGCTGAGAAGTGAATTTGGCAAACTTCCAAGACGTGTCGCCGGTTTGGGGTCGTAGCTGAACATACATGCACATGAATAATATATATGGGTATATGTACGCATGCACCAGAGAGAGAGAGACAGATATTTAATAGCCATACAGATGACCACATGCACCACAGTATCAGTCAAAACAGTCACATCTCCATATCAAACAAACACTCTTTATTCCTCCTATATATATATTTATATCAACGACTATATTCAGTATACTACGCGTATGCATAAGATGTCTTTGATGTATATAAAAGTAATATTCCTGATTACACATGCAGGCAACACTCGTGATGGTAGACACACATACATAAACACAGATAAGGTATTTCGACAGATAATCACCTGGCATGTCTTCCGCGAGTTGTCGACTAACAAATCCATATCTACAGGGATATACATAAGCTGTTGTGTTATCTCCCCACAAAGCGAGACTACCCGTGCATGTAGCTTATACAGCATACTATAGTGTGTGCACTGTATATACACGAATATTATAGTATACAACATGGATTGTGAGGGTTGTTGGTGATAGTATAGTAGTAGTAGTAGTAGTAGTAGTAGCAGTAGCAGCAGTAGAAGTAGTAGTAGCAGTAGTAGTAGTAGCAGCAGTAGTAGGAGTAGTAGTAGCAGCAGTAGCAGTAGTAGTAGTAGACGGGTACCATGTCTGTCACTTTGCATGTCAGTATATACCAGCAGGTGCTCGCAGGTTTACTGCAACATTGCGGTTTTCTCCTGTCCCAATACATTGACAAGTCGTGAAGAACGAATCGTGAAGGCGGCTCTGAACCCCAATTCACCAAAAATAAAAAGTAGTAGTAGTGGTGGTTAATTTTAACATGGCTTCTTCGACATGACGTAAGTAAAATTCCGAGAAATATAATATAAATGTATTAAAATTGTCAAGCCAGACTATGTATGGTTATATCAACGCAAGTATAGACATAGGACACAACCTTGCCCTAATATAAGCCTAAAGCGATGTCATCGGTTATCCACATTTTAAGGGAAACAGTTGTGGGGAAATCCCCACATGTCACAAATTGAGATTCATTTTGTAATATACAGAAGTATATGCCTCCCCACCCCCACCCCCAATCTCCTAAATGTAGGCCTATATTAAAAAGTGTGTCATTCATTGCTTCTGTATTGCTGCGGGCAACGAATATATGAAATACGAGTTTACTACTACTTTACTGCGATTGCGATTTGTAAGCCAGGAGCAATGGAGATGTATTTTCTAATAAATTCGTCAACACTAAAACATTTCCTCATTTGTCTTTAAATACGGTGTAGTTTGATTATAAATTCACCAACATATTCCAAAGTCAACCGTTGCAAATGGTCCGTTGAACATTAACTTTCTTTTTTCTTTTCTTTTCTTTTTCAAAATGTGAATTAATCTTCATTAGGAGTCATAGGACACTCACGAATAATCGCACCATTTTATCTAATTATCGTCAGAAGTGATCTCAATTTCGAAAAGATTATTTTCCTTTGCGTAAATGACTGAGAAGACAATGAATGAGGTGGCGTTTGTTTTCACGCCGCTTTCCACGTTTCCACGACAATTCAGCGATGTCATCGGTGCGATTAAAACGTTTACAGTGAATAACCCCTGCGAGGGGAGACAACTCCGGTGGATCGATATCTGTGCGGAGTGATCACACTTGAGGTAGTTGAGGATGAACGCGGGAGGGACGCTCTTTAAACAAGCACTGCTCAAAAGTGAGCTTTAATTGGTCGTTCTGCCCTAATCGAGAACCCGCCTAGCTCGACTGTTGGATATTCCGATCTGTCGAGTGTTTTATATTGTGGACAAACGATGAGTACGCTAGAGCATCTTTGATAATAAAGACAATCACCCCCTTCGCCTCTCAGCGTATCGTAACACCGGGACGGAATGAATTCTTTATAATCGTCTTGTCTGTTACCAAACAAAATCAATTAATCAAAAGAGTGCGACAGATGTAATAGAGTTTAATTAAACACAAGTAATCAAAAATGCATGAAATTGGCTTTGTTCTGCATTATCTAAAAATAAAAAAGTGAGGGGAAAAGTTATCCGGTGGAAATATGAAACTTGGCGGACCAGATGTGAGCTTTTTCTACGATCTTTGTCTCGGGCTCCCGGTCTGCGAGTCGACTTAGTGAGAAAATAGGTTTTAATTAGATATTGAGTTGTCATTGATTTTAAGTCGTTCTCGTGTAACGTGTGACGTCCCATTTGAACGGTACCCGGCTAGACTGGGCATATTTGTGTGGTAATTTATCTGTCGTACCCCAGGGATGCGGGTTTCAGCCATGTCAGAAGTAGCAGCGTCGCCTGTCAACTTGTTAGTGAGGAAACTACCCCCACCCCACCCTAAACTCCACCTCATCCCCATTATCTACACACGCGCCTTGCTGGAAAAGTAATTGACACCCATATGTAGAATATTCCGTTCTTGAAGGCACATTCAGTGTTTACCAGTTCAGACTGAGGGTTTCTTCCGCTGCTGCTGCTGCTGCTGATGATGGTACTGATGCTGATGATGATGGTACTGATACTGCTGCTGCTGCTTCTGCTGATGATGATGGTACTGATACTGCTGCTGCTGCTGATGGTACTACTGATACTGCTGATGCTGATGATGATGCTGATGATGCTGATGATGCTGCTGCTGCTACTACTACTACTACTACTGCTGCGGCGGCTGCTGCTGATGGTACTGATACTGCTGATGATGATCCTGCTGCTGATGATGATGATACTGCTGTTGTTGTTGCTGCTGCTGCTACTACTACTACTGCTGCTGCCACTACTATTACTAATAATAGGCCTGCTGCTGCTGCTGCTGCTGATGGTACTGCTACTACTACTACTACTGCTGCTGCTGCCACTACTATTACTAGTACTAGGCCTACTGCTGTTGCTGCTGGTGATGATGATGATAGTGGTGGTGCTGGTGCTGTATCCTCGAAACGCCGGTCATTTTGACTACACTTAACCTCCGTAAAAGTTGACGTGTAGCCACAATGGCCTGTGTTTCGAGGATGCTGCTGATACTGCTGCTTTTGAAAATAATGCACGACAACACGTTTCAATATATACTGACGATCAAAAGAAAGTATATCGCGTGTATTGCTAATTTACCGCAACACGTAAATGCGTTAAACCAATTTTAAGATTGCAAAACATTGGCCTATTTACTGTAATTTATAACACCAGTAGCTGAT
>JAUTBX010119581.1:0-11249 GCA_032361465.1 Lepetodrilus tevnianus | reverse complement strand
AGTTGAAATATGCGGATGATGGTTTAAGTAAGTTATACCACTCAGTTTCTGTGGTGTAATCGTGGAAGGCCCAGTTAAACAACTCGGCGCTACGCGCCTCGTTGTTTAACTGGTCTTCCACGATTAAACCACGGAACCTCGTGATATAACTATTACATATTAATAATTATATATAATACTATGTAATATAATTCTATGTAAGTAATTGTCTTCTTTGTGGACATCGTTTAACTTGATGATTCCGTTTCTTTAGCCCGTCTCTAGATCTCATATTTAACTCAAAATAAATGTAATTAAGGACATTCTGAAGTAATGTTATAAGCATCGTTGTTTACTGTGGTATGCCTGAAATACAGAAATGAAAAGTTGAGCCGAAGATTATAATTATTCTTAATGTATCTCTATAGTTTGAGCTCCCTCAAGTCAACCTTAACGTATTTCTCATAAAGCCTCCAGGTTTATGAATACACACACTCAGCCTGTAAAACATAAGGCATTCTGACAGATGGCATCCAATTAATTAAATATCTGCCGGTATTTACCTGTGTACTTACCTGGCTATCCGGGGGGCAATTCGCTAATTAACGTTCTCTCCGCTGGATCCCTGGGCACATGACTTATTTACTTGTTGACGACGCCGTGGGACTGTGATAGGCTGTTACGCGGTCCAAGGGATCGGAGAGGGGATGTGGTGCCAGTAGTCAGTATGCTCGGCGTTCGTACATCATTAATACATATACATAAATCTGATCGTTTCCTGATGAGTATAATACCATACTTATATTACGTTTTCGAACAAACAATTAGTGACACTAATGCTTTAAGAAAAGAACACCATTGTTTTTCCTTTACTATTCAACGTGTGCTGATAGTTTACAATAAACCTTATAATAGATTACCAGAATGTTGGTAAGGGTCCACCTTGGTGTGAGATGGCATATTGGTTGGCACAAGCACCACTGGATCCACAGACGTAGCACCGACACCAACACTCTGAAGGTTGGTCAATGCCTACAAAAAGTAAGACAATAACAAATGGTATGCAGAATCAAGTGTGTTTGATGTCCTCAGTAAGAAACATAAACCATAAGGTATTCCTTTTTCTAAGGAAGATTCTTTCAAATAGGTTGCAGTATTAGCTTCACATAGAATCCGAAGAAGCTAATACCAGACACACATATGATGTGCAAATCAGCAGTTAAACGCTACCTCATAGCTTTTTAAGTGAATGAGACTTGTAGACAGTGTAAACGTCGTATCCTCTACCAGTTAATGCGTGTATAAAGGTCCTCAATCCCCATCTTACAGCCAGTATGTATGCGTATGTTGGACGCCGATAGTAGACGTGTCAACAATTATCTTGCAATGTACATGCAGAATAAATAGTGTTGCATTTGCCTTATTACCTACGAATGTGCGTGTGTATATGTGTGTTTTTGAATATACATGTACGTATATATGTGTATGCGTGTACTTGACAAGCAGAATAATTGTCAATAGTCAGTAATGCATTATTCAATAGGAATGTTTATATCCACAGATGTTGCTGTGGCATGAATATGCAACTAATTATGTCTTGTGCAGTTGGTGCTTACGTCGATTACCGATTACCAATTACCGATACCCTTGTCATATTGGCTCGTGAATGCCATGGCCTATCGACCTAGGTGAGAGATGCACTTACTCAAGTAGTGACTACAATAGTGTCTGGACTTTACAATGCAGCACCGGCATGCCCGGGTGGCACACTCGTCTGGCAATCTGGCAATGATGTAACTCGGCAGTGAAATTCAGTATCTTCAGTTGCTAGCATTCACAGTATTTTCTGGTGAAATTAACAATCTTTTAGGAATAAATCCTGTTGCAGATTCTAGGATTGCGTTAGATAGTTTACAACAAATACCTACCAATAGTTAGTATTATTCAGAAATACTAGTATAAGGCATATATTTAATGTATGTATATGTATACTCACACAAGGTATGCTTCCATACGGCGCATATATATGCGTGTACACGAGTGTGTATGGCCATGCATAACCTATGTGCTTCGTATTGTTCATAATTTATGCAGTAATATGCCAATATGTATTGTGCACGGGTTTCAGTGGCGGAATTCAATGGCTGCTCGTGTGTGTTAACCTATAGCTGACAATATAGGAAGCATCCGCTCTATTTCCTCAATAATTCGCTTATAAACCCACACTATGCTCTCTTACAACGATGTCCGTGGAGTCCGGTGTTGGTAGCCAATGTTGCTAAGCAATTACAACGTCTCTAAAGGTAGCACAAACTGTTGTTATATTGGATCATGTGTGCTGAGTAAAGTTCATTCACAGCAAAAGCAAAGACAACGAGTGTCCAAGCCTGCGCTGAAGCTAAGGTTCCTACAGAAGGAACCTAGTTATGCTCCACATGTCTTAGCTAAGAACTCCTTCTCTCGTGTATGAATTATTTTGCAATATACAGAACCCGGTCTATTTATTATAATAATAATAATAATAATAGGCCACTTATAATGCGCCAAATCCACCCCCTAAGGCATGCTCTAAGCGCCACATTATTTTATAGCTTTGTTTATACGTAAGTTATCCTAGTCCCATAGTCTCTCAACGTCAATACATTAATGGGAATGAGATAGTGAAATATCTACTACGTCAACCAAGGGATGCATGCAATGCTTGTAGACATCTGAGAGTGGAAACATTAATTCGACACTGGTGACATACTGTTGATAACATACGGTAATCAATATTTGGTGACTTAATTTCAACTTGCTTTCATATTGGTGTACGATTTCGAACACAATGAATACAATGCAAGTCCACTGTGTCGTACCAGGTAATTTGAGTAGTGGTAGATAAGGTAACAACTCTCGCTGGGTACGCTCCATGCCGACACAATTGATGATGTCTAATGCATGCACGTGTGTGCCTTCAAATGGACGTCTATGAAGTGTAATAGAAACAGATAATGTATTATGTAATTAATCTGGAAAAGCGTAGATATGTAAGACTTGCTACGTTATTGTGAGGGATCCATCTCGACCACCTAGACATGACTTTAACTCGAATTAAGAAGCATCGGCCTCGTGGGAAATCAACTGTGAGAGCCGTGTTATTGGACATAGTGGACGTATGAATGAATCATGTGTGCTGTGTTGTTTATGTTGGGCATCAATATTCAATAAGTGAAACAGTGAGAAAATAACGTAGCAAATAATAGCAACTATATGTCTCTGTAGAGTTTGGAAAGTGAGAGAAAAGTATTGTTGAAAATCACTTTGGGATAGTTAGTCAAACCATGCGTGGCGAAAATAAGAACATGATTATAATGTTATGTTAAGCTGCATACTAATTAATTATTAATTGACTGAGTTAAAATCGGACAATATCAATATGTAATATAAATGGGACTGCACTTGTTTATGTATCTATTGGTCTGTCATTCAAATATATTACATTTTGCATGGCCAATAATGTTGTTAATGAGGTCATTTAATTATGAAGCTCAATACTAGTAACATGTATTTCAATGTATATAAACTATAAATTCACCGTAAGGAAAACAGTTAAACTCTGGAATAATGTATGCAGGCGGTATGCTAAGGGGCAAGATTCGTATTTGCCTGTGCCTTTTAAAGCTGGTAAGCTGCTTTGAATAAGTACGTCTTGAGCTGTGATTTAAACCTGGACAGATCTTGTGTTAACCTGATGGAGAGTCCATGCTGCTTCCTGAGCTTGTGATGGAGGAGAGACGGCAACGCCAGTAGACACGGCTGCTGAACAGGAGACCAGCTGATGGTCCTTATTGCCGTTAATAGTCAGCTTCTCAGAGTCACCTCGTCATAGAGGAGCCAGCAGAACACAGGAGCTGCCCCTCCGCCACCCCAGTAACACGGGACTGACTGACAGCGGAAGTCCGGGTGAGCAAAACGGAAGTAGGACATGGTGGTCGACGGTAAAATTGAGGCATCGTGCCTTGCCGTGTTACGTGTTTGTGTGAATCTTCTAACACGTTCTGACTTGCACACTTGGGAGTTTGGGAATAAGTAGGTAGGCCCCTGTCTGCTCGCTGTGTTATGTAGATCGGTTTAACTGCCCCCTGAACTGTAATGTCTTAATAAGTAGTCGCAGTCAGCGAGCCAGGTTATCTTAACTTAAAAACGGTAGCTTATATAAATACAAGTCGGGGAATTATTGGTCTAGAAGCGAACACGCTGGTTGCACAATGTTCGAACATGGATCAATTTGGAAGTTATTGAAGGAAGCCCGACCATTATTGGTTAAAACCGTAAAAGTTAATTAAATTTGATTGGTAAATCTATACAGGTCAACGTGCGGATCAATGTCAAGGCCGTGCGTCGTCTACGAATGCTCCAGTGGTGCCTACGACTGTGACCTCATTGTATAACTACAATATATCAACTTCCATCAACAATTTAACGCTATTAGTGCATATGCGGCGTATACAGTAGGATTTGCCACGCTCTCATGTAAGCTCTTGTTTGTTTAGATATTAATCTTCCGATGTCCCAAAAGGGTAGGGGCTATCATAACCTTATAATCCTACCCCCAACATACCCTTCTAACATTCGTCTTCCCCCTACCATACTATATAATATGCTAGTATGCTTATTGAGTGAAACCTCCTGTACACATTATCTTATATATTGGTGAGAGTAACTTAAGACATGCAATTAGAATGAAGCCCCAAACGTACTATAACCGCCTATGATGGATTCTTATAGTCACGAACCTGATATAGTAGTACAAAAGACACGAACATGTTCCATGAATCCACCTCCATACTATTACCAACATACATGCTAATGTTCCAACTTGCTACAACTGACATGCTTGCGTTACGCGCCACTCACACATCGACCACGGCGTTGTAGCGCGCCCGTCACTCCCTGCTCGGTGATAGTGTTCTGTAGGTGGCAATAGATAAGATTGAGTATTGATTTCAGCTTTATGTATTACTTTTGAAAAAGTAGTCGGAATCGAATGTTATGTTGGAGTGTAACGTCAGTTGTTACATAAGTCTTCAAGTCCAGTCCGCTAATGCAATCGATTGTTGGCGAGTATCGGCCCTCCTAGCAGAGGATGGGGATCGGCCGTCACTAGTAGAGGGCGGCAACTGAACTCAGCTGGAAAGTAAAGTCAAAACAACTAAGTGGAGTGTAGTTAATCAGGCTGGAGACCACTGCTACAGTGGCATTGTGAGATGTATCTGCCTATACCTCGGTAGTATGAGCACTCGGGGGACTGTTCCTACACACCTGGCACGACTACCTGACGGCGCGTTCTGCAGCGTTTCCGCCGTGCGATGACTGTTTGATGACACACCTGCTCCAGCGTGTAGAGAGAGGACCACAGCCTTACTGATGGGAGGAAGACCATGCAGGTTCTGCTACACTGGATACTAGCAACACTGGGCTGCTGTACCCTGACGCTCGGACAATCTGGAATAGATGGTGAGTGTGCATACAGTATGTATTCATAACTGTGCATTTCCGTGTATGCTACTTGTCCGGACTGTGGTATGCACTGACATCTAACTGTCATTTTACTCATGGAAAAGTTATGTAAACCCGTGTCAGTTATGAATGCACAGTGTACATGCATGTAAACATATGTACCCCATATCATCACGCTTGTACAGTATATGATTATGCCCTACATTGTTTAATATATCTCACAATAATCGTCGTCCACGTGTCTCATCCACGTGTTCGTACAACTCAACATATAAACACATTGCTCCATACACTACGTAGTTTAAGTTCAAGTTTGTTTGTTTTTCTCCACCACCCACAGTGATACAGAATAATGTTATTACATTCAATACAAATTTTGGATGACTAGTAAGTAAAGCATTTTAGTAGGAAGTATATGTAGAACTTAGTGTAATCTCATTGCAGATGTCATGTTATTGTAGTAACGTAAAGCCAGAACCCACACTGTCAGTGAAACTTCCCTGTACATCAGGAGACACTATGATGCATTAGGAGATACTATGAGACATTAGGATACACTAGGAGACATTAGGAGACATTAGGAAGCATTGGGAGACATGGGGAGACATGAGGATGGACATAGACAGAAATTGCCAATACGTCGTATACAACATCTCTTGCAAGTATGTCTGGTTGCATCAGTGCGCACCACATTGTTTTGACAAGATAGAGAGCGTCTTCTCCCCGAAGACCCGGACATCACACCCATGCTTCACCGCACTGCAATGGTATTCGCCAACAACATCTCATCAATGTTTAAGCCAAGACATACGTGTGGCATTGTCTTCAGCTGGAATATTGAACATGCTAAACGTTCGCCTGTTTGATCATCCTGACAGCGTGGAGGAGGTATAGGAAGTACAACGTTCCCAGTGAAAAATACACACAACTCCTAGTAAACAAATGCATTTCAGAGCTATTGTATGACTGTGGAACCAGAGCTATGATCAATACATGTCTATTCAATTCGTGTTCTGCACGCAGTTTACAAGGCCGATAAGCTGGTTCCTGAACATCCTATATACATACACTATTCGTACTACGAAGCAAGAGAAACGTACATATAGTTCACTTGTTACCAGTCAAGAGCACTGTCCACACACTATATGTGTTACTATTAACACTGTGTGCATACACTACACAAGTTTTGTAATTCAGATGGTGTGTACATGGTCTAATAAGGCTTATGTGTTTCAACCTCAATGGTGTGTGCATTTACTATACGTGTTGCCGCTAAACTGGAATGTATATACGTGTTAATACTGAAATGGTGTTTACTATGCAATGTATGTGCTATTACTCAAGTGGTGGGTATACAAAGACCATATGCATTGGCACTTAGATAATACGAATATGCAGTACAACATGTTATCAAATCAAATGTGTTTGTATGTGCACATGTATACACCATTCGATATGTCAATAGGATATTAATCTATCTATCTATTTAGCAATTTATTTATGTATCTATTCATTTGTTTTTGCTTATCTATGCGTATTTTAAAAACTAATTTCGTTCCATAGTTGCATATGTTTGTATATGCTCGTATTGGTGTCCTATATGCCTCAACTGGTCGGGGTGATGTTTTTATGTGTCTTATAATTGTATGTTACCATTGTATTTTGTATTCAACACATGACACCTAAATAAACATTCATTCTTCTTCACTATAATTTATAAATACAAAACCAGTGAAACGTTTATTTAATGGAGTCGAACTCTGTCCATCCGTAGTGAAACCCCTGGTGGTTGAACCGGGTGACAGACTATCATTGATTGCTACCTTACACCTGACTGTCAGCACACAGCCTACGTCATACCGTGTATGTAGTAATAATACATGCACTACGCCCATTCAAAGAGCAGGCGCCTAGAAGATATCAGAGGGAAAAAACAACATATTATACGTGTGTAGCCATGTGTAGCTAATCTGTTCCTACTGGTTCGTCTAGTGGGGTTAAGTCAGCAGAGGGGTGGACTCAACTCTAAGTGGCTCGGCTTCCAATAATATGGATGTATCAAACATTTATGAGAAAGCACTTGCTAAACCAACAGTCATATAAAGCGCAGATGGAGCCTTTTGATCCTGTTGGCCGTGTACGTAAAGCTGCCATAATGTCCATTGTATCAGTCTGCATACAGGGATTAGTATACGTTATGAATCCTCAAACAGCTACCTACGAACTTTCTATAGCTACATGATGACACACATCGGACTAACATAAACATATACATTAGTTACGAACAACATAATTGACTCCCAACATTGGTGTATCCTTCCTTCGTCATTCTCAACTTCTACACTGTAGAAGAATGTCAAAGCCAAGTTCTGGACGATGAACACTAGTACGACGTATAAGAAACCGCACCCAACCTGTTCTTCTAGATTAAGCTTTCCCTCTTACAGCCTCGCAGCTCAACATTCATCCATTATTCAGATTCACTGCCTTGTTTTGCTTAATGGTGGCGATAGCTAGGCAGATAGGCCTAGGTAGCTTCTGTTGTGTCTGGTTTAGACTTCTGTATATGTCAAATGATCAAATGGATAAAGCTTTCTATTGCAGGTTCGTCCTACTTATGAGTCAGGTTAACTATGTAATGGCCAAGAAATTCTGATTACCATTGGCTGTCGGAGAGTTCACTGCATGCCATGTGTCTAAGGTGGTGTTCCATTGACAGTGTTGGACGCACATTCTGGACGTTGGGTTGCTTCTTTCTAACTGTTCTGTCTGTACTTTCTGTCCGACGCATGCGCAGTTACACTGCGGTGTTGATCCTTGGTAACTGCGCATGTGTCGGACAGAGAGTACAGACAGAACAGTTAGAAATTAACAACGCCCTGTCCAGAATGTGCGTCCAGCACTGTCAATGGAACAGCACCTAAGTCTATTGGTACATATGTCTTTCCGACGTCCTTCATTTCCTGCTGAATACCTGTCCACGACGTTGTTTCTCAGACGGTCATCGAACAAATTTACAACTTTATCATTTACATACTCTACAGTATACATGTTTGGCGCAATCATTGTAGAAATACCAATCGTTTTCGACGTGTGTAAATGATGTAACTCTAGGGTGGCTGCTATGACTATTCACTGAGATAGTCAGACAAGGATGCCTACTGTGCTGAAGTACGATATGATGTACGTGCCCATACTTACCAGCCATTACTATTAGGTTTGCCGGTTAGGTTTGCCTTATAGATATAGTAAAAGGTTAAGTAAGGATAGTTACGCAGCTCTAAGAAAACATCACTTTCTCAAATTAAACCTATATGAATTGTACAGTACATGTCACGGAGGGACAAGACTCGGCATCTACAAGTAAGACGGAGAAAATAGCAGCCAATTATACCTTGAGAACAGGCATGTCTTCAGATTAGACAGGGCGCAGATTTCAGTTATTGGAAGTGAGTTACACAAAGACGCAGCTACATATATAGATGCATTTTTATAAAAAGAAATGTTATATGAATGACTCCGAATGTGTGTACTTTTAGTGATAATCTTCGTACTCCGATTTAAATATAAAAATGGTATGGTAATAATCTTGTTCTAATTATAACATCAAATGAATATGGGCATTACATAGTACTTAGCGGTATTCGTGAAGAATATCGTATAGACCCTCCTGCACAAACTGTATTTCTAAATTCTATAACAGTGAATTGCGCAATTGCGCTTTCACAATCATATCCAAACAATTGCCCTTTCTTTCTTTCATAATCCTATAAAACAGAGTGCACCCTCCTTAATTTACATTTCTGTGGAAATCAATAGCAAGCCCTACTACTTCAAGTCTCTTGTAATGCTTTAACATCACATGCACACGTTAATATTCTTTAGCAATCAATTGCAAACTATTGCATTTTCTGTTTTAAAACACAACTGAAGCTATTTATAAAATGTAACCATTCCCCTGTTCCTACCCAATTAGTTGTACCCTTGTGGATCGTGTACGAACAAGTGCAAACTAGTTCTGTTTCACAATCCCTGTAATAGCATTACCTGTTCTCTTTCAGTCAAAGATAATGTGGATGTGTGTGTACCTCATTGCATTTCCTGTTAAGTAGGCATGTCATCTATTCTGATAACGTGTCACTTCACCATACTTTGTTAGGATACTGTTAATGACATCTTTGCTGCGTACAGCGTATTGATGATAGGCTTGGCATTATTTTGGTGTAGTTCTTCATGTATCAAGATTAACAACAGTTGGAGCTAATAGCAATTGAATTGCATTGATGGTTCGTAAGGATTCCTCTTTGACTTCAGTGTGTTGCCGGTGTTAATGACATCCCCTGTGAAGGAGTAGCAACAGTAATATCTGATGTTGTCTTCCCGTTATCTGGGGCTTAGTTAGTTGTCTACCCTGGCTAATAATGATTGTCATCTCATAAATCATTTTCTAATACCACTAAAGCTACGGGTATATTATGTACCTGGTCACGGTGGTGTGAATGGGTTGATTAAGTGGTGAACATACGTTTATACTTACATTGTTTTGTTTATTGCATTTCTACCATAATATGTAATGGATATGTTCTAAATATCTATGTTAAGCACAATTGCAAAATCCAGCAACATTGTATAATTATTATTTATTACAAATTATCATCCACCGATATCATGAAAACACTTAACTTGTTTACGAAACATATAATCTGAAGAAATGGATGTATGTCTATTTTCAGTAAAACATGACATGTAATTGCAAATAGTTTAGGGGTGACAAGCATTTATAGCAAGATTAATGTAATTAGCTCATCTAATCTTTCGCTTCAATTCTGAGACAACTATCGGGAATTCTGTCTTCTTTTCGGTTGGTTCCAGCATTATCTGGTGACATTCTGATAGCACGACACGTGCGAGAGATGCTTTGTGGATATCCGACGTCATCAACGTCATCCATGTCACCAAAATACAGATAGCGCAACGCACACCTTCAATTCGCTGTAATGTTTCCGGATATTCGGTTAGAATTTGCCGACGAGGCTGAACTATTCCGCACACGATCTAGGAAGGTTGGTGTTGTTATAGCCAGTAGACAAGACTCTAACCGTATTCTCCAGCCGCTGGGTGCTATATGGACTGGTAATAAAGTGCTTTACAGCACTCGGTGCCAGGGTCCAGCAGATAATACCACACATCCATATTCCTCTGTGATAGCCGCTGTCATTACTATGCATATTGTGCTAACAATGAAAATACAAACAGAGCAGCTACAGCTCGTGAAGGAGCAACCTTCTTCTTCTTCCAGCTTGCTTAATACAGGATGACCTAGCGATCTAATGAGTGTCTCGCCAATATTAATTAGCATAGCAGGTAGACCCAATGCCCGGCTAGTCAAACACGTAAAGTTGTGTACAGCCTAATGCAACACTAATGCAGCACTCGCTAGATGTAAACATCTTGACACTTTCGACCAGTGTTCTAAGACATAAGACAACCACCAGTATATGATGTATAATCAATATAATATTACTTTAAATAGAACTAACATTAACTAATTGAAGTTCTACATTGTTCAGAAGACATAAAACTGGAGGGAATATTCTCGAAACATTATTACGATCGTACTACAAAGTTAAAACACTCGTATAGTAGTAATAACGTTTCGAGAATACAACACACACACACACACACACAAACACACAAACACACCAACACACAAACACACACACACACAAACACACAAACACACAAACACACAAACACACAAACACACA
>JAUTBX010119548.1:0-11253 GCA_032361465.1 Lepetodrilus tevnianus | reverse complement strand
TATGTAAAGGTTATTTCCTCAGAGTGTCTGTCAATATTCCTACAGTTTTGGTCGTGGGGCCTCCTTAGGCGGTAGTCGTTATACTATGGATTCGTGTATACGTGTATTTGTTCATATGTCATATAGGAGAAAAGGTTCTCTTTATAAATTTGCAATTATTTAAGCAAATTGTGATATGATTTCAGATATTTGCTCTCCGAACACGTTAAAATCCATCGATGGAAACTGCCGAGGATTTTTTGAATGCAGCGGGGGAATTAGTGTGCCGAGATGTTGTCCTTCACTTCATAGGTTCCACCCCTCTTCTGGCCTGTGTGTACGAGATGATGTGTGTAATGATGACTGTTCTATGACGTACAAACGCAGTGAGTACTGGTTTGCTAGTCAATCACATGAATGATAAAGCCATGCGAGGATTAAATATATGTTTCTGTATTAGTGTAATGTCCATTTCATCACCCAGGTAGTATTCAGCATTGAATCATAATGCTTCAATAGTCGTCATGGGCGGACTGTACAGTCAGACCCCGTTATAACGGTTTCCGTTAACACGGTTTTTCCGCTTACCGGTCAACTTTTAACCGATACGGACTTCCTACTACTAGTATATACTTTAAATCGATGAATGATTGATCCGATGATCCGATTATTTCGAATACCGGTCAGATTTGAACAAAAACGGAAGTGTCCAGTATATACCGCAGACGTGTATGCAAGTATACATGTATTACCATGTTTTGTAGGGCATACCATATATTCGAGCACTACTCTTTTAAAAGACAACACCGTGTCTGTCAATATTATTTCATAATTTCTGGTCTACACAAGACAAAATGGTCACACGTGTTTTTGTGTATTTGTGTTATTCAGATTTCACCTGTGACATGCGAGCTATACCAGGAGACAGATTTGCATTCGAGCAACAGACAGCATGGAACAAGTGGGTTCATAAAAAATGTCCGATTTTGACGGCCTTCAGTGAAGATATATGCGGTTGTTCCATGAGCGCACCTGATAATACTGATTTAGGTAGGCTGCTTCATGTGGTTGTTGCTAAAATACTTGTAAAGTAAACACAAGACTATCGCAGACAAGACTATCTGCGACTATCAAGACTATCGCAGACAAATAAATATAAGACTTGATCAGAAACTCTAAATCTAAATCTATTTTTATAAATCACTTGAAAAATGTAGTTCCTTCAGAAATCCTTTGGTTACCCTTGTGGACTCGTAAGGACATAGCTCGAGATTCCTCTAGCTGTACCTACTGGCCATCTGAGACGTGTTATGTATGTTATTACCAGGATTTACTGGCAGGCCCCGTTGCACGACGCTCTTGTAGGCTACAACTATTGTAACGTCAACGCTTTCTATTGTGGCAGGAGCCCACTTACAACTATTGTAGCCCTACAAGAGCGTTTTGGGTTATTCGTTTTTAAACCATTGTTAAGGTTCAGCTACGTGAAATGTTATCGCAATTTGAACTGCAGTATTTCTTTTTTTCAGACTGCAAACCCCAACTTTATATTCCATTTGACAACAGTACTGACGATAAATCTGGAAGTCACGTTCATGTTCTAAATAAAGGAGTCGCAGTGCATGACGGATATGGACATTTTGACGGGAAAAGCCATCTTAAAATCAATCGGTTTTCAAATGCCTGGTTTGGAGACACTGTTATAGTCAGTGTACGCTATAAACACGAGGGCGTGTCAAGGCAGGAGCGGCAAGCACTGGTCTGCAATGGAGACTGTGACGTACACCCGTCGCTCTACCTGGGCGTGGCAGACTCCGACACCGAGTTCTTTGTGAAGGCGTATAACAGTCCCGCCGTCAACTTCACAGTCCCCGCCAGTAGTGTAATGGTAAAGCATTTATTAGGAATAATTGTTCAATAGATATCAATTAAAGACATACTATCACAGATGGTTCACCTATATATATGTAGTCGTCCGCTGAGATCCGGGTTGTTCTATGTCCATTCATTTCCGTTTTGTGTAAAACTTCAGACGCCTCTACTAAATAGTGAAGACAGAATGTACATTTGTTTTGATTACACAAGTATACTTTATACAACCAGTTGCTTATATATTATTTCACATGTCTCACTAGTTATAAATATTTTAATATTTACATTACTATATTTATAATTATCTCTACCCCATATTTGTGCCAGTGGTCGTGAAAGGTTACTTTGAATGCTTATAATTATCCGGCTTAGTCAGGAAAGTAGAGGAAATGTGAGATGTTACGGTATCATATTCGGGTTATACAGAAAGTGTAAACTGCAATTGAATTTACAGCGGTAAAAATATATTTGGAGGTACAGGAGCGATTATATGTATGCTAAGAGCATATACTTTGTATTTTTTAAGTCCAATTCGGTCCAAAACGACAACTTAATTTGTGATAGTATGATTTCAACATTCGCAGATTTCAATATGTAACATTGTCGTTATTCTACTACAGGAACACGAGTAATTTATTATTTCATTTAGATGTGCGTCAGGCAGAATTTCTGCGAATTGACATTGAAAATGCATATGGGCTTTAATTTCGCGGCTATGAAGTAGTACGTAGGTACTTCGGACTAAAGTACGTAGGTTGAGAATATAAAGTCAACATGAATTCATGGACTACGGTGAGGTCCATTCGTAGTATAGTACTGTGTGCTTATTGTATATGCGTGTTTATAGTATGATCTAGTCAGCAGAAACCCAACAACAGCAATGCTCTCCCTTGCAGAACCATCATGCTTGGCAGGAAGTGACGTATGTGTTGGCTGACGGAACTCTAGAAGGGAATGTAAGAGGAGTCAGCATTGCACAAAAGGTCAAAGGTGAGCCCCACCTGGATCCGCCACTAGTTGGTTGACTGAGGATGAAATGAGTCCTGGCGCCCGTTGCACGGCGCTCTTGTAGGCTACAACTATTGTATGGTCAACGCTTTCTATTGTTGCGGGAGCCCAGTTACAACTATTGTAGCGCTACAAGAGCGTTGTGGAACGGGCGCCTGAACGGAAGTAACTACTCGTGTGGTACGAGGAGGATGTGTTATAATTTAACTGCTACGGTTTGGCATTGCGTATTGTTTTTGTAGTGTTCTGGTGATGTTTAATGGAAAATTAATACTAGAAATGTTCAGCTTTAATGTCGATGTATAGATCTGAGCTCTACTCTGGTGGTGTGGCTGGTATGTGTCTAAGTCAGTACATGTATCTAAATTTCAGGCGCAGTGGAAACACGACAGAGGGCGCTGATGATTGGGGGATGTGAGGGGGCCGAGGGATTTCAAGGATCAATAGATCAGGTACGAACACATCTGTTTAAACAGGAGACCGCTTGTAAATTGTTATACATATATGTTAGTCAAAATCGTAAAAGACGTGGGTTGCGATTCTATATGACACATCCCCAACATTTGAGGATGTCCCAACTATTAAAATGGACTGTTACATCTAGGATCGCACCAGACGTGTTAGTAGGTTTGCATATTGTACTTGTAAGGTCCACTTGTGTTCATGTTATATGCTATCAGCTTTCTTGTGTATATAAATGTACCATCGTGCTATTTATTATTAAGTACAATAAGTGTTCTATGTGTGACAAATGAGAAGACAATTAGTATTGTCACTTGCGTGCTATTCCTGTTGGTTTTATGTTAATAAAATATGTTGAAATAAATATACGTAAACTCGCCATGCATGCTAGAACAAAGTAGTTTTCCCACTAATGCAATGATTCAAAATTAACTAATAAAATTAATAATCTTGCGTTGTTTATTTCAGATTGCTATATACTTGTGCAAGCCAAAAGGTCGCTAATTCTGAAAAAATACACTGTTCATTTGTTGGTCATACATTAACTTATTATTTTCATAGCATATCTGTATATTCATATACCAATTGCATGTCCACTGCCAAATATGGTGCGAGTTTGAAGAACGATGTATTTTCTAACATTGGCTACCATGCATTTATGTATCAACTGTTTTGTCATCGAGATTAAACATGATTTATATTTCTTCAAGGTAATTTTATTAAAAATATGGGATTTCAATGTTAATGCCTGTATATGTTCATAGACAAGTATAAACAGTATTGAAGACGTATGGAGAGATAGTTAATTAACCAAATTCCATTGAAGTAAGTTTTGACAGTAATATTTCTAGTCTACACACGATTGGTGAATACTATCAAGCACGTTGAACACTTCTCATTCTTAATGTGCAGTTAGGTTATAGCTAATACTGATACTTCAATTATCTTTTGCAGTCAGATGTGTTAATGATTCAACTTGTTCTGACGAACTAGACTAAGACTTCAATTTGTTCTGTTAAACGTTCTGTCGACTGTACATACATTTGTTTTGTCAGACGTGCTAGACTAATACTAGTACATTAATGTGTTCTGTCCGACGTGCTAGACTAATACTAATGCATGTACTTCAATTTGTTCTGTCATCCGTACTAGACTAATACTTCAATGTGTTCAATCAGATGGGCTAGACTGATACATTTGTACTTCATTCTTTTTCAGTCAGACTATTTATACTAAAGCCAGTACTTCAACTTGTTTAGTCATGCAATTGACTAATACTAATACTCAATGTGTTTAGCCAGGCTTCGATGTGTTTAGCCGGACTTCAATGTGTTTAGCCAGACTTCAATGTGTTTAGCCAGCCTGCAATGTGTTTAGCCAGACTTCAATGTGTTTAGCCAGACTTCAATGTGGTTAGTAGCAATATGTACAGACAATGACTGATGTTTCAGTCGTTAATCACGATGTTTCAGTGTTCAGGGATGTCTTTGAAGAAGATGTCAATCCTAAAGCACAGTAGGCCTATGCACAGAAGACTGGTCGGCAAGCATGTCACAACAAACACCTATTGTATGCATTGATACGTCAGTTCATTAATATCTACGATCTTCATTCTACCAGATTCATTTCTGATAGTGTTTTCTTCGTTCGGATGAAGATTCCCACAACAACTGCATCAACAAAGGCCAAAATGGCCGCCACTACAGACAATCCCATTGGCCAGTCTATACGACCCCCTGCCGAGCTTCGCTTGGGATACTTGGAGAGACCAGCGCTCTTCTTGGCAAAAACTGCAACTCCGACCAATATTGCCGAACCTGAAATAGACAGTTTTCCAAATACTTATCCACATATATGACATTTAAATACTAGTATGTTATGTATTTATATATTGACTGGTGTATACTTGGGATATTCATATATACCAACTGAGAGTGTTAACATTAAACTCAGTGATACCTTTAATTGCACGAATCCCGATTTCTCGAAAAAGAAAACTCAAACTTTGCAGAGATTTAAATTAAACTTTGTCAATTGATTTACCTGATATTTCTTCCTCAGGTGTAGTTTTCAGTTAAACATTTGATTTTTTTTAGAAATAAAAGTTGCTGAATTTTCTCAAATATCAGTAAAACATCAGGATAATTATGTGATTTCGTAGCAAGAGAAATAGGGCACATGCCGCTTGTTATTTGGGAAGAAAGATTAAGCAAGAAACTTTCATCATAGCTCGATACGTTGTTTTTACTACTTAACATCAATACCGCTTCGCCATGGCCAGACTTCTAGAAACAATTCTCTAAAAACCTTGTCATTTGAAAAAATAATTATGTTAAATCATGCAGTTCGTATTTCCGCTAAATGAAACCTAGTTCTAATTAGTAAATGCAAGTTTCAATGTCAGGACAAGACTCATCAGAGTGAATTTACAGAGTTTAAAACCAAGCTTAGATTAGAGTTATTTTTCTCGAGAAATCCAGGCCATATACATGTATTATAATATACTTTTCAATCCAGGAGGTGAGAATACAGAAGGGACTTGCATTCGGATTGTCGTATTAGTATATTGTGGACACCTGGTAAAGTGCGTCTCCACGTTATGACGCCTCGTGCCACACAATTATGATACAGGATGATCTAATTCTGGAAACTGCCGTCAGATGTGTCAAAGGTCAATCCCTATTCGGATTATACAAGGGCTGGCGCCCGTTGCACGACGCTCTTGTAGGCTACAACTATTGTAAGGTCAACGCTTTCTATTGTGACGGGAGCCCAGTTACAACTATTGTAGCGCTACAAGAGCGTCGCGCAACGGGCGCCTGACCTACTTCTTCATCCCAGTTTTACGACGGCGCTGCTATGTCCGTGATAGGTAGCGTGCCAACCTTAGACGATTTATATTGCAGTTTACAGCAATGCCAACGTAGCAGAACAGAATGTGTAACACTCTTACCTGCTCCGAACATAAAGCAGACGAACAGTCGTGTGAGGACCACTGTCCAGTTGCTCTTGAAGACCGCGATGACGTAGCAAGCGACGGCCAAGCCCGCAAAGACTGCGGCACCGACCTCGAACACTTTGGTCACTTGTATCCAAGCTGAAATACAACATCATACAGTATAGTAAATCATAGTAAAGTAGTTAGGTAGCGTCTCTGTGTTCGTTTTGCTACCGGCTGGCCTGACCCGGCAAGCCCTTTGACCCCGTTGTCCCGAAAAACGCGCTCGATTTGCCCAATATTTGTCGATATCTCGTAAGCGGCAAAGCGGGCGCGCTTAGAACGTGGAAATTGGGCAAATTGAGCGCGTTTTTCGGGTCAACGGTGTCAAAAGGCTTGCCGGGTCAGACCAGCCGGTAGCAAAACGAACAGCCCTGTTTTCTATATACTTGTACATATACACCGCAGATTCACGTCACATTTAACATGTATATTTGATTTTATTTGTTATTAATATTGTTTGCAGTTGTATGTAAGCTATTTCCTGCCCCCCGTTACACGATCGCAATGTTGCAAATACAACTAGGGCAGGTCCTACAAATACAACTAGGGCAGGTCCTACAAGAGCGTTGTGCACCGGGGGCCTCGTGTGCGCTTTTTTATTATGTATATGGACGAGTGATGTGATAATAAACATTTATTTACATTATGTTGAATTTAAAGTATTTTTGCTTAATAAATTTACGATCAAATGACGAGTTGTTTGGCTTGTCGAAATATCAACGATTGGGCACGTCTGTATAGTAATAAATCGTAAAACCAATTCAACACAGCTAAAAAAGTGTATCTATATAATATACTAGTATATGATAATGGTATTGCTATATAGACTGGCAGATACGTTTTTAATATACATGTACTCAACAAACTTAATATTTCGCGGGGAAACTTTCTACCAAATTTCGGAAGTCGTCGAGATATTTCATTTTTCTTCCAACGTGTCTGCAAGTTCTTAAAGAATAGGCCTACTACGTTAATAATTGCTTCGTTGTGAAAATACTATTATAGAGTTAACGTTATAAGTACTAAAGGTTCACTGGTTCTTAATTAATTGTATTGAGTATTATAATACTATTTACAACTAATACGAATTGCATCTTTAAGACGTCTCATGTTGTATTACTCTGCATTACCCTGTATGATCCCCAGGGAGTTGAGAAGGAATTTGAGTGCACATATCCGTTGACCGTGGTAATAAGCGTATTTGAGCAGTTATTATGGATATTTGCGCTATATAAATGTATATTGATAATAATAATAATTATTATTATTGTATATACTAGTATATATATGCAGTTTTCATGACTTGCTCATGTGTACTTTTAAACTGTTGAATGTTCTAAGATATTGCAACTGTTTACCGACGGACTGTTGGTATAGAGAACTCTGGTCCAGTAAACAGTGAGTACGTGCACGTATGACACTGGTGAACTAGGACAGATGTCGGGGAGGGGGCGTTAAGTCAGAATCACCTTGATTATAACCAGTAAACACACATCCTACACTGTTCAGCCACAGTTTACAGTAGCTATACATGTACCGACAGAGTCTTGGTATGCGTACGAGACTTGCCATCCTCGCACCCCAGGGGTACCTTTAATTACGTTCACACTTCACGGTGGTACTATGCAGCGAGTCCTGAGTGTAATAAACTATCCCTGGTGTGAGAGGATGGAGACTTGCTAGCCTATAGTAATGTAAAGGAAGTGTAATAGTATGTGAAGACATGGGTATCGTTTATCTAAAGTCTCATATCTACTACGAGACCATTTCTAAGGACTCTCGCAGCGATCTCTAATACATGGGAATCGTGCACACGAGAGCGCCATGGTCTCATGGTGGATATGAGTATATGAGTGGATATGAGAAACGATACCATGATGTATACACAATACGTATTCTATCCCATTCCACGTTCATCAAATTAAAATGCGAACTGAAAATTTGGTAAAGTGAAAGATCAAATACAAGCAAATAGCATGTCTATATCAGGCAGTGCGGTTAATACATCTGTTTGTATGGGGGGTATTGTGAATACAATTCATTTGCGAATGAAATCATCCTAAAAAATACATCGGAATCTAGGGGCCAGGCTTGAAACTATCAACAATATTTCAATATTAATACTAATTTCGATTATATATTACACATATAATTCATCATCCCTCGAAAACATAGGCCGTTATGACTACACTAACCTCAGTCAAATATTTGACGGAGGTTAGTGTAGTCATAATGGCCTGGATTTTCGAGGATGATAATTCGTATGAACTTGTTATGTTAGTATGTTATTCTTGGTCTAACTATTCATCACGCTCTCAATTAACAGCATAAAGCTGGATTCATACTTTTAACGGCCGCACACGTCGCAACTCGCTAGCACGCGCTTACCGGTGTAGCAGTCCCCAAACACTCTATAATATATTGTGCTTCATGGGGGAGTGTTTTTGGGATGATACACCGTCAAGCGTCTGCTAACGTTTTGCGCCGTGTGCCACCGTTAAAAGTATGAATCCAGCTTAATACGTACTGTTATCACCGAACCATCAATGGTTGTACAATGTATATTTGATCAAGAAGGACAATAGTGTACGTATGTAATCAACTCACCGTAGGAACCCGAGGCATCAGTAAGTTTCTCCGTGCACTCATTGCCATAGCATGTGACCGTCACCCAGATGCCGTACTTGACGGTGACGTTAGCGGGCGGGGCACCTTCCACCACCCACCATCCGGGTGTAAGTAGTCCTGACAACTGGAAGGCGATGGAAGTGGATGCCAAAAACATGGCCACCAGGTCTATGGACAACATTGAAACACAATAGAAACTTAACAACACGTTGTCGAAAATATGTCCCAAGATGGTAAACCCCAAGATCACCTGTGATCTGGAAGTGGACTCGAATGAGAGTCTGTAGAGGTATTCCTTGCGAAGCGCTGGAAAATATCGGTCACGCTTAATTAAAACGTTGACGTAAATGTTTGACAACAATTGGATGCAACTTAGGTTTGCAAGTCAGTGTTAGACAACTATAAGCCGACGTTCACTCTGCATCTCAACATACAATGTCATATTTGAATACATTAAACACTCCTCTGAAGCGCTAATTATGCATTAGCGTCTCAATGCTGGGATAACTCCGCTGCGATCCGTCCGGAAGAATGTTTCGGATCAGATTGTAGTAGCGAGTATACGGTCTCAGCGTTCCGCGTTACGAGAGTAGATAAGAGTAAGAACAAGATATATGGATTTAGCATTACCAAGCCGGTGGGCACGTGACGTGGCGATCCTACCGAGGCTGAGACGTGATAAAACTGGGAGAGTGGAACTGATCCGGGGCTAAGGGGGAAGTTTCTTCCACATATGTATTCACATCTATATTAGTTCGTCTGGTTATCAACGTAATCTTCCCTTGTCGCGTGCTTTCAATTTGTTTTCAAACGCAGGAACATTCTCTAAGAATCAAATTTAATTTTGCAACGTATATATAATTCATTTGAATTTCATTTTCAAAGGAACGTATACTGGTGCTAGATAGGCTACATAGGCTACATAGGCTACATAGGCTACATAGGCTACATAGGCTAGATAGGCTACATAGGCTACATAGGCTAAATGAGACGTCTAAGTTATTTGAAGTTAAAAGATAATAAATAATACCATATTATGTAAAAACATAATATTCATAAATTAATAGTTGACCTGTATAATAGTGAGTAGTCGTCAGTATTTACACAGGAGGTACTAGATCGTCTGCATCAAACTCTCCAACATCGTATACGTCAGTGGAGCAGTACATCATACTGCGGCGCATGCGTAATTACGAAACCATGCCGATCAGTATATCAAACTATATTCTTTATATAGAAAAACAGTAATTGTATATGAAACATGTAAGCATACTTATCTATAATTAATTGAGCACACCCATTAACAAGACAATACATGCTTACAACATATGTTATACGTAAAACAATAAATCACACATTCACTATATAATGTCATAGTGCTAACTATTTTGATATATTATTTGTGAAGATTATCACGCCAAATTAAGTATAGCCACCTGTTACCGATATATGGCAGTGTATGCCTTTAGTGCATTAATTAACCTGTATACGTGGGTTCATATAGCAGTGCATCAAGTCAGCACTAGGTCGACATGGGGGCACGATTGTTTGTCTGGGTCGACACGAGGGCACGAGTGTGTGTCGTGAGACATGTCTTAGGAGATCAACACGTCAGAATAGTGTCCACTGGATGATGGCATTAACTACATGCCCACTGTGTGTTCTTTATTAGACGTGTGTGTGTGTACTATGAATAGCATAGGCCTACATGCATGGCTACCTACATGTTACATTGTAATAATAGTATTAGATATAGGTTAGATCAACGATGTTTGTATTAAGTTAAATACATGAACTATGTTGTTTGCATAATTGTATACTCATTTTGTACCATATGTAAAACAATTCTGATGTACAAAATGAGTATAGAAAAATACATTAGTACATATTTGTTTTTATGATTTAAACCCCAGCGGACCTTCATAGCAAGATAACCGTTGCATGCACTATATATCATATATTCTTATTTTATGTTTATACGTACATTTCTACATCCTATTACTAAATATTACGTTGTATCGTCCATTACAATATTGTTCTGCTGTGAAAATAGCAACACCGATTTGATATACAAAATATACAAGTACTGACCTTTTTTCTCCCGCCATTTCATTATGAGCACAAACGAGTTTTGGGACATTGGAAGTGAATGAGCGCATACAACTGACGAAAGTGTCAAAATGGTGCTCTGCGCATGCATGTAGGTGTGAGACGTTACGCACAGTTCTGCGACAAATATAGCATACATTGAGTACAATAACGTATTTTCCTTAGAATTAGGGCTTCTTCAACATTTAAAAAAG
>JAUTBX010119547.1:0-21617 GCA_032361465.1 Lepetodrilus tevnianus | reverse complement strand
GTGTGTGTGTGTGTGTGTGTGTGTGTGTGTGTGTGTGTGTGTGTGTGTGTGTGTGTGTGTGTGTGTGTGTGTGTTCTACATGCAAATGATTGTACCGTAGTCACATTATACTGGCATATATTTGTGGCATTATTGTCCAGTGCAGTTTTCGTATCGTATGAGAGACATCCAGATTACAACAAATAGTCTTCAAGTCAAGTCACAGAGAGAGAGAGAGAGAGAGAGAGAGATAGGGAGAGAGAGAGGGAGAGTGGGAGAGGGAGAGAGAGACAAAGAGAGGGGAGAGAGAGTGGGAGAGAGATAGGGAGAGAGAGTCTGAGAGAGAGAGAGAGGGAGAGTGGGAGAGAGAGAGAGACAAAGAGAGGGGGAGAGAGAGTGGGAGAGAGAGAGAGGGAGAGAGAGAGGGAGAGAGAGAGGGAGAGAGAGAGATAGGGAGAGAGAGAGAGAGGGAGAGTGGGATAGAGAGAGGGAGAGAGAGAAAGAATGAGAGTGAAATGAAAGAGAGATAGCGATAGTCTGATAGAAAGAGAAAGGGATGCAGGGAGGTAATCCACCATTGTCTTCTAAACTAGTACTAGTATATCGTTATATGTGATACTTAAAGATGTATCAAAATCATGAAATTTGTGACAATTAACTGTACCTAAATTAATCCCTTAATTGATCATCAAATATCTACTATTGTCTCCTGGGTATTTATACATATTACATGTACTTACGTGGTATCTATTACAATACAAGGAAGTACTACAAAGTGTATATGAAACCTGAACGATTTGAAATATCGCAAAGAGGTCAGTGAGATAGTAGCATTGAATGCTCGCACATTTCCTATGTGTATACTGGCGACAGACACACTGATCTCTCAACAAAGGAGGATTCAATTGGACTTTCACATACACATATTAAGCATATATCATATTACTTGGCAGCTTGCCAATTAATGTGATATACGTATATTGTAATTGTGGCATGAACGCTGATCTTCCCTATAGTGTTAAGATAACGGTTCATGTGAACCAGTGTCCGAGTGTTTATTGACGGGATACCCGTGGCTCGATCTTTAAGATTAGCACGATGTACTAGTATCGATATTTCTGTTTTTAACTGGGTCATGAGGATACAAACTGTCATAATGTCATGCATGCTGTGAAGGTATGTTCTATAAATACATGTTTGATACTCTTTTATTTCCTATGATTGGAATCGTACTGTAATATGATATATATCCTTCATATGTGATACGTAGTATATGACATTGTATTTAATCTCTAATGCCATTTTGATTGGTTTTCTATTAATTTTTACTATAATTTTTATAATATAAATATAGTATATTATATACTCAGTGTCACAAATACATCATAGTGGTATAAATAAATACTAATAAATAACTAAAATATAATAAATACTTGTAATCGTCCATTTATGAAGTTCACGGTTCCATGCTAATGTATGTTTGAAGACCTAAACGCTACATTATTATTATTTTCATCAGTTGTGCATTCATTTCACCGTTGCAACTCCCAGAACACGCATGCGCATGTCAAAGGTCAAAGCACATGAACAACATCTTTCTGAGGCAATATAGCACTAATAATGTGCGTTTGTCATTTATTTTATGTTGCGTCTTTGTTAAAACCACTGTAAAGTATTCTGGTGGTTGTGATAAGCATTTTATGGCATCGTGTACTATACTATGTGCTTTCACCTTTGACTCACATATGCGAATTATGTGCATATTCGAATCTCTAAACTGGCTTATTACAGTATGCAGATGGTATATCTCGCCCAGGAGCCCTATAAAGAGGGAGAGAGAGCAGTGTCTGAGTAAGGATAATCTGACGTTAAGTTGTGCCCGGTGCCGGATCAATAGCGCGACCGCAGACTTGTACGACACCTTCATTAGACGAAATACAAGAGAAGAAACTTCCTTGGTTACGCAGTTTTGTGTGATTATCTTGGCTTTGTTGTCGCACATCCTGACTGATAACTGGATCACAATTATTCCTTGTTAAATAGACAATCCAAACTTTCAGAGGATGAAAGTAAATAGTATAAATAGAAAGTATATTGATTGATATTATGTTAATTTTCAGTAAACTAGACATGTTTCTCTGATCCAGGGTGATATTTTGAATAGGAGTATTTGGGTGAGAACAAGGTGTGACACAGACTACTCCCTTTAAATAATTTGGTTGTATCTATCTCTGCAGTATTATAGTGCAACATTTTCACAATTTAACGTAGCCATGATGAATCACTCGAAGCAGACCACCATTTAATGTAATCACTTATGTAGAACTTAAAGCCTTTATTATTTTAGTTTTTTTTCAAAATTATTTAATATAATATATTTTTAAATTTTTTATTTAATAATTTGTTTGTTGGTTTAACCCTCTCCATGCTGGATTTAGATGCAGGCGGTTTTTTATGGCATAACCAGTTGCCCAGCATGGAGAGGGTTAAGACACATACATGTATATTTATCATTATTTATTATACTAATGGACTGCTTTGACTGCATGTGATATGCTAATGTATGGACTGCAGGGATCCAGCTATCCCTGACCTACAATTGAAATGTCCCTGCTGTAGCTGATGCCGATTTCCTGGACATGTAGTTGTGTATCAAGGAAAAGAATGCAGGTAGTCCTATAATCCTGGGATTATTATGACCTGGACCATGCTTCTCATCAGGTGAGCTGACGTTTCAGTGAAGCGTTTCAGTGTGGGAGAGAATGCATAGAACCAGGGTTACGGTGTTCTGGATTCGAATCATGTGTCACCCAGAGTAAAGATGTGTTCCACTTGGATCAGACATAAACTCTTGGAGAAATATTTCCTTTTTAATTCGGAAAATGACGAGATTATTTTTGTATTTCCAGCTCCATCCAAGCCGAAGTTTTTGGATCGGATAATTACCGGCGTGAAGAAAGGTTGCGTGAGAAACGGCGGTCATGAATTCGTGGGGGATGCGTGTGTGACGGACAGTGAGGACAGCGTCGCTGACGATGACACCGCGTCTGTGAGAGCCGTCTGCTCACTGGGAGAGGCCTGCGACTCTGATGTCACCGAGTCGTTCGACGGATGCGAGACGGACTTCTCCGAGGGGTCTATAACTCCGACCAATTCCTCGATAACCAGCTCGCCGATCCACTCTCGAACGTCCTGGTCCACTCCGAGCTCACCCGTCAAATCTGGGATCGTCCAGAAACGATGTGAAAACTTCCAAAGACTTTACAACGTCGTCCTTGACAGCCCAAGACTACAGAGGAAGATTCCGGCGGTCGTTCAGAACGGGACGCAGTCCACCCCGACGTCGCCTACGTCAGACACCCGACAAGTGTGCGTCGCCCACAAGGCGCAGACTGACAAATTTGACCGCTTCATCAGAAACTACCACAGTATTAAGAGGGATGAGAGGTTTGCCAAGTCGGTCATGTCGAAGGGATATGTTCGAGCGTTGGTCGAGAGATACAACAACAGAAAGGACGATGAGACGGGAGACGATAACGACGTAGACGAAAACGAAAAATGTCCAAATTCCACGCAAAATGTGCCTGACAATGCGGATGAATGTTCGACGGGAGATATACCGAACCAAAAAACAAAGTGTGACCATAAAAATGGGAAACCAAACCTAAGAGTTTGCACATCGAAACACGATCATGTTAACACATGTGTGTGTGGGAGGGCGCCTCGACCTCCGCAGAAATCGGGGAAATTGACGAAGAGGTCAGAGAGGTTGAAAAAGTCTGGTTTGAGTGAGATTTGTGATTGTGAGAATAGTTCCGGGGTGAATAACAATGGATACCTGCCTCCGATGAGCCCCGCGGAACTCTTCGACTCCAGCTGGTCAGAGTCGGATATAAGTTTCGAGGACTTCAGCGATGACAGCGGACCAGAGGATAAAATATTTGAAACTTTCGAGAAAAAGGTCAGTATATTTATGAACCCATTTACGTTAATTTCCAAAAGATGCAATTACTCCATAAAGTCTTGCTTGATAATACATACCGTATTCGAGGTAATAAACGCCTTGCTGCAATAAACAGCCCCTTAAACTTATTTAAATAAATTATGTACATCGATCTGCCATCATTGTTATTATCTCCCGCAAAATTACCTCCCAAATTTGAAGGAAGCAAACGTAAAATATCACATTTTTCACAAGCAAATTTGTGTTTCTTTTTGGCTTAATAAATGCCCCCCCAGTATCAATTTTGTAAATGCCCTGTGTGTATAATATGTCGAATACAGTACATGTACTATAAGACAAGACATGGGTCCAATTTCCTTGAAACAAACTCTGCTTAATTGGGGCCGTATTTGACTGTAATTTAATTTAACTGTAATGTGCACTTGGCTGCAAACATTATTGTAATTAGAAGATAGAAAATTCTTATTTTTATGAGAAAATATTATTATCATGTTATATAATAATGTCATAGTTATATTAAATTTTGACAGAAAATAATAAAACATCTTTTAGAAAAAAACACAGGTATTAAAATTGCATGTTTATTTTGATGAATCTGGATTCAGTTTTGACACATAAATGATGTAGTAGGAAAATGATGGAAGTATCGCATACATACGCTATTTCTCAACAGACTACCTGTAGGAGATAGTATTTCCTCTGTTTTCATTTTACGGTTGCAACAGTTGGATACTGAATTATAGCTAGGATTAAGCAAAGAACAGCATTTTCCACCACGAATTGAACTCATCTCCTAAGTTGTCACTTCATGCAGTGGAGTTTGTCAAGGAAATGTTAATGAAAACAGAAAAACTGACACAATTAACAGACACATAAAATTAAAATATTTTAAAAAATACACCACTAATTCAACGCTGAGAAAAAAGTTAACAGGTGAAGCCATCAAGAAATATTATCTGTAATAATAATAATAATAAAAATAATATAGCAGTGGGATCTAGCTTATTAATTTCACAAAATTAATGTGATGGTAAAATTAATGTGATGGTAAAAAATAATAATTTCGTAATGAATTGTTAACTCTTTCCCTGTCGACAAAAAAAACTATATTTGTCGCAGTACTCAGTGAAAACATAAATAATCAGTGTTATATATTTAGATAGTACACACAGTTTTGTTTGCTGTTTGTTTTATACTGTTGTACAGTATACCGGTAATCAACTATCTATGGGTGAAACATTCCCGCTGCGACATAAAGCATTATTTCATTCATTCAAAGATAAAGGTAAGATGTGGGTTGTGTTTCCAGTTGTTTTATTGGTGTTTTTTTCTGATTTATTTTTGTAAGTTCTGAAGCTGGGGATGTTATTCTATGTTACAGTAGAAAATGTAACTCGATACACAAATGAAATATTTGCTCGTATTCG
Organism: Lepetodrilus tevnianus; assembly: GCA_032361465.1. Classification (NCBI taxonomy): domain Eukaryota; kingdom Metazoa; phylum Mollusca; class Gastropoda; order Lepetellida; family Lepetodrilidae; genus Lepetodrilus; species Lepetodrilus tevnianus. Next base: position 16,247 of record JAUTBX010119547.1, on the reverse strand, counting down.
TATATCGTTAAAGTAAACTATTCAAGAGAACTAAGAACATTCCCTAGTGGTATCAGATGTCGAACATTTTGTCAATCTATAGATAGCAAGATCTAGATATAAAAATACTTACAGTTCAAGTTACATAGCAACACTGTTTTCAAAGAATTTCTTTATATGGTCCCAGATATCGTTATTTTATCATCATTTGTGACTAAATTTGAGCAGAATTCAATTGTAGAAATTAGTTTCAGGTAAAATTTCATTTGACCACATTTAACCCTCGCCATGCTGAAAGCAACAGGAGATCCCCTAAAGTATAGGGTATGATTTCATGAAGCTCTCGTATCTACCACAAGATCATATCACTCTCTTGGCGATATATACATTATACCTTATTATACGTGGGGGATCATGCACTTTTGAGAGCACTAGATGGTCTTGTAGAGAACAAGAAAACTTTGTAAAACGGCCTGTTTCACGATCCTAATCCAGCAGGTAGAGGGTTAGGAACCCTAAACTAGTTGTGATTGAGACACTATATATCAGGAAGTATAATATATCAAACGGATCTTGACAGTTTGCTGAGACATCCAGAAATTGCCCTATTTCTAATCAATGTGGTTATTTTGCGTTCGGGTGTTACGAGGACATTATTTCGGGACTTTTGAGGCTGGATTTGTCGTGACGTTGAATAGGAAATGGAGCAGATGGATTCTAAAGATAATCAACAATTTTACGGGATGTTAAGCATGATCTCATTTTGACGTTGTGAGAACCTTTCCATGGTAAGTGGGCGAGTATGGTATTTATAGTCGGAGGAAAACTGTGTCATAAATGTGACATTCTATATCTGACTGACATTTATGATCTAACCAAAGTTACCTGGTAACCAATTCAAAAACAATTTTCACATTTATAAATTATTGCACACCACTAAATATATATGACATGTAGCGCAATAGCGGCTGAAAGTCTATTTTTAGACGTGCTCACATTACTGATTTTGGTGATATTAGCGTGTAGGCGAAATGTGCATGGGTTTTGTCTTTTTTACGTACAGGTCTTACGTTGCATCCCGATTTATTGCCCGTGAACCATGCTGAACAATATAATTCATCTCTGAATCAAACAGAAATTTAAAGATACGATTCTTTGTAACGTCGTATTAAGATTTTTATCTGGAGTTTTCATCAACCCCAGGCCTGGACTTCTGTTTACCTATCACAGGAATTCCTAGTTTTACATGATATCCTTCGAAATTCCATGACCGACTTTCAGCCGCTATTAGTATTACTTACAGCATAAATAGTCTATATTGTATTATACTTTGCGCATCATGGAATTTGGTCTCGTGACCCATTAGCTTCATGGCACAATGAATGCTAATGACTCAACATTCATTTCTTAAATATATAAAATATTCAAAGGAGAATGTAAACTAAATAATCAATCTATATTTTTGATCTTTTATATGCAAAACTGTTCATTGTATTTATATGTCACTCCTAACTAGAAGGAATCACATGATCATTGTGCATCAGTCTCAGTCTCACGTGATGACAAAGGTCAGGGGTCGTCTGTACATTTTAAAATCGTGAATCGTAAATCGTGATATTGTCCTAAGTGCTTGTAAATAAGTGGCTATTTAAAGGTCTAAGGTCCATTCTATATCAATGCGTTGCAGTAATAGTACCTGCGTACCTTTAATGCGCCAAATCCATGCCCCATTCCTCATGTCCCTCATAACTTGTACGTTATGCAAAGTATATAACCGGTAGTGCTACTGTAGTGTTATACAAGAACAATACTAGTAATGAAATATAACAATATAACCTGTGGTGATACAGAACAATACTTGTGGTAATACATAGTATATTATGTTAGTCGCAATAAGGAAAATCCGGTAATAACGTTAATGCCTAGGTAATAAGGTTATCAAAAGATGGATTGTTTGGTATGTTTTGAATTATCAAGATAATTTCACGAAATTTTGCCTGGGCTCTACTGGTCAAAGAAGAAGATTTTGAAAACGCAGTTACCGGCATGCTTATGATATTTGTATAACAAACAGTAATTATCACCATTCCAGGACCATGCAGTAATACGCGATAACGTGCTCTAAACCTTTTCAGTTGCATTACTTTTATTGGAAGTATCAGATAAATAATTATGACTACATTGTTTCACCTTAAAATATACCAATCATAATCACTGTTATTTGGCATTTATACTAATTATAGCGTTAATTGAACCCGTGGAAGTACCTTTACCTAGGCATTTACGCTATTGCCTAATTTTCCTTAACATAATTATATACTCCAAAAATTAATTAAGAGTTAGTACCGTTATAGCATTTTTGGTCTTGTACAATTCACTTTACATTATAACATTATGTGATAAGGGATCTGTCCCACAAAGCCATCACAGCTTTACAATCAGCTGTACATCTATTATAATACTAGAATGCTCACTGCTCACCATCCTGGGGCCCGTTGCTCAGAACTATTGTAGCGGATTGTTTAGCCTACAATTATTGTAAGGTCAGCGCTTTTTATTGTGGAGGGAGCCCAGTTACAATTATTGTTGCGCTACAATGTTCTGAGCAACGGACACCTTATCTTAGTATTGCTTGTAGCTCTGTGGAGTACTGTAGGGTACTCTAATTTAAAGAACTTGCCGACACATTGGAAGAAAAGTGCCACCAGTTTCCTCTCAAGCCATGTTAACACATTGGTAGAAAGCTTCCCCATAAAATATCTGCATATAGGAGCCACATAGGAGCCACCTACAGGCTCCATGTACTCCAACAACTTGCAGAAATAATTATTTGGAGGAAATGGCACCAGATTCTTCAAGTGGAGTTCCAAAGTTTAGCGGAAAACTTCCTCATAAAATATCTGAGTCCTTATTTAATTTTCTTGAGCATAAACTTGAGAAAATGGCCCTTTGCCAATGAGAAAATATGAATAGAAAATATGAATAATATATCATACAAAATTATTCTGTGATATAACTTGGGAGAAAATAGCCTAAAAGATATACCATAGGAGAAAATAGCTTGTAATATTTAATTCCCTTGGAAGTTTCACAAATCATAATGTGTTACTGTAGTAGAAGCGGGTAAGTAAGTCAACCCTGTTGCAACCTTTATGCGGTCTACATGGTAAGTCTTGCCTCAATGAGACCCGTGTTAAATAACACATAATCATAATGCAGTGTCTCGTAAGGTAATTTACCGTGTAGACAGATGCTAAGATTCTCCTAAGTCTCGATTTCACACAAACTTGCATGACATTTTTGTCTTATAGAAATTCTGATTGGCTGATGGTACTGTACTATCTTGTAGACAGACAGCAATAGATTACACACATGTTTCATGAGACTGACTTATACTGTCTATAGACCCCTCTACAAGCTGTACAAGCTGTATTTAGCCTTGTTGCGAGTTTTACTCTGGTTTACAAGATCGTAGTGCTGTACATCTCTTTGTGGCATAGGCTCGCTGTCTTCACGTTATAGGATCGCCGTCTTCACGTTATAACATTTGCAGGAATACCTCTCAGACAAGGATCCAAGTGGTGCCATGAACATGATGAATGTAAACACAGGAACATTAGCCACTGCTGTGATAACCACTGAGCTTTTACCCTCCCTGTATTAATGGAGCCAGACTTCTATGAGATGGGAAGCCGAAAGGCGTTTGTTCATGCATCAAAATGGACATGTTTTGAAAACGGTGATTTGGTAGGAGGTTTTTGGTGTTTATGATTGCATACCTCGTAGTAAGGTAATGCAGGGAATGTCTGATGACCTTTCCGAGCTCCGACCTGCTGAAGTTTTGATTGCGATGTTTTTCCGCGATGCTGAGATTATCCATGAGGAGAAATACGCAGGTAAGGAATCACCAGGTGTAGATATATGGAAGTGGAAGGTTATCGTTTATTTATTTCTGGATGTGGCAGATTCTTAATTTGAGATATGGCAGATTTTTAGGTTTAGAAAATAACTGTGTTTTAATTTGGGATATAGCAGGTTTTTCATTCTGTATGTGGCAGATTTTTAATTCGACAGCTAAGGCGCTGGAAGGGTTTACGTTCACAATTCCACCTCATCCTACCGGGTACCCATACGTAGCTGGTTGGACTGGAATAGTGTGGATCTAAGTGCTTTGCTCAAGAGTGCTGTACACAATGGCATGAGCTAGGCTCGAACCCGGGACCTCCAGGTTATGAGGCCACCTCGCTCTAAAATATCTGTGTAATCAGGGATGAGAATAAATAGTGATGTTGGACCAGTTTGAAAAATGATGAATTCAGACAATATTTACCAGGATCCCTCGAATAGCGATCCACAGTGTTTGTGTGGACGGTTGTCATAAACGTGCGAAGTCTTCCAATAGGAATGCGATGGTAAATATTGTCAAAATACAGCATTTGTTTGCATATAGTATAAATTGCTTCAATGTGCTATTTTAGGGTGTGCCGTAACATGCTGAATATTTACATAGTATTTACATAGTACTACGATAGTAGTTGACCTATTTTCTACTTTTAATCAGATTTAGTAGATAGGGAAAGTAATAATTATAATAATGTGTACATTTATATCGTGCAAAATGCATGTTCTAAAGCGTGCTCAAAGCACTACATTATTACCACGGTCAATGGATCAGTGTGCACTCAACTCCCTGGGGAGTATACAACCCAAACTGCCATTGAAGGTGCTAGAAGGTTTGCATTCACATGCTAAAGTCCTGTATATCAGTTACATATATAAGTTACATTATACATTCATATATTTGGGGTTTTAATCTAATACTAGGCGAATACATTCATGAACGTTTGTCAGCTTGGCATTGAAAATTGCAGACAATTGGTTTCGATCAAGTCTTGGGGAATTTTTTTAGAATTTTACATTGCAACAGTACAGACAACAATGATGTGGCGCTTAGAGCATGCCTTAGGGGGTGGATTTGGCGCATTATAAGTGGCCTATTATTATTATTATTATTATCAATATCGCTTCAGAAAGGTAACGTTTGCGAACATTGATTGATGCCAGACACTGAGTCTCAGGGAGGGAATTAACACGGAACCTTTGGCGCTGAAGTCCAGCTTTCTACCATTGCGATTCCACCTGCCCTATCTGCTACTTACGTAACTATTCAGCAAAGATTTGCCATGGAGTGAATTGGGTAGTATTATTTAGTCTGTCAGTCTAGATAGACAATTGAAAACATGGCATTCTCGAAGGCAACATGTAGCTAGAGCATGTCTGAGAAATGTGTCTGTAACCACAAAGAGGTGTGCTGGGAAGGGGAAGAGGGAGGGGGGGTGTGGGTGGGGGTGGGGGTGTCTGTATAGATAGATGGACAATGTTCTTACCTGATTATCACTCAAGTTCCTGGCTAGAAATCAAAGAAAGATATGCCAGAAATACATCAAAGTTATTCTGATGCGGCAATGGTAACATAATTACCATGGTTACACTTGAAATCATGACTCGTACCCAGTCTTTGAATTTGGATGGTAGATATTTTGGGATGAGACAGTCAATCTTCTGGATGCATTACGGCAATTTCAGAATTTATTTGTAAAAATATATAATGGCAATAATGTTATTTTATTAGAAAACTTTGAATTGACTCCTTCAATTGAGTGAATTATTGTTTTAAAGGCATAATATCACAGATATTTATGGTTGTTTTGGACTAATTCTTGGCTATAACTGCTGTGCATTCACTTGCCATACATAAAATCATGTTTGTACTTCCAAAAATCTTTCAAAAATCATTCAAAGTGGACGTAACTCTAATTTTTAGTCATATTCATGCTTAGAACAGGGATGCATCAAAGACAAGATAAATAGTGGAACGTTCCCCAATTTAATATAAAATATGATTTGTTTTATAACTATCGAGTGCTGGAGCATTAGTACATCAGTAAATAACAACTTTTAGGTGGATAAATCAAGCGTAATTAGTCTCAGATCGAAATTTGTTTATCCGATTATATACATGTCTATCAACTGTGATATTATGCCTTTAAGCAAGAATCTTTCACCTATGGTATATAACAGAAGATCATGCCGATCACCCTGGGATTCAAACCCAAGTTGCTCTACCGACCGAGCCAAAGGGGTAACCCCTCTGACCGAGACCAGTAGGAGCGTCTTATTTGACACCAGGCTACATATACGTGACAAGACTCTTCAAATGTATCTTTGAAATGTGTTGAATTCTTGCTTGGTGAACTTCTATAGGCTGCAGGTTCATTCCCATGAAACATTCTGCCGCAAAACATCTGTGAAAGCTATAGACAAACTGTGCATATTCAAGAAAAAACTAAAATCTCACATCTTTAGTGAAGTGTATGGATGATCCTTGGTCATCCATTTCCCCCAAAAAACTTTTTCTTTTGCAGTTTTTCTGGATATTTGTGTGATATTAATGTTTAAAATAATAATAATAATAATAATAATAATAATAACAACAACAACAACAACAACAACAACAACAACAACAACAACAACAACAATAACAATCACAATAATAATAATAATAATAATAATAATAATAAAAATAAAAATAAAAATAAAAATAATAATAATAATAGTGGATATAAGAGTTTTATGAAATGATACCCTATAGTTATAATAGTAAGATATCTTTAGTACACAGGTTAGTATAAAACCATTAGAATGTACCTGGAAGTATTTCTAAGATAATTATATCATTTAGAACCATAATAATAAAATAAGTGTCATATATTGCAGATCACTACAAAAGCACCTAAGGTCTAATAGTAGATATATGAGAAAGCATACCCTTAGTACTAGTAGTAGATAATTAACAAACATTGTCAGAAAATTCCTGAAGTTTACATACATGCCCCAAGTTAGTCCAATGTACTATAAGCACCTGCCAGCTGGTAATAGCTAAGTGAGTGTAACAACTTACTAACAAGCTGGCTTATGTATACAATGCCAATGTAAGTGAATGGGGGTGAGAGCCTGAAGCAATTTGTAATCACAGATGGCATGGCTTGTACTCTGGGGTAGACCAACAATTAGAGGCTGTGAATACAAATGGATTTGAGTATGATGATGTGTTGTATTTGATCTTGGGTGTGTTTTACTCTGTGTATAGCTTTGATGCGCACTATATACAACACTGGTGCATGTAATATTTGAGGTGGATCATTTGGATAACAAAATTAGGAGCAGGCAGGACATTTGAAACAGGACATTGGTGAAAGACGCTTGGAACAGGATACTTTGAACAGGACAGTTGGAGCAGGACATTTGGGGAGGACATTTGGAACAGGACAGTTGGAGCAGGACATTTGTGGCAGGACACTTGGAGTACAACACTTGCACGTTGTATTGGTGATCATAGTCTTATGTACAGACGCTATCTGTTACAGTTGGACCAAGTTGAGGTGGAAGATGGCCCTCCTCGAGACAGACTGTACAGGATCGCTGATGAACTTCTCAAAACAGAACGGGCGTATGTCGAGCGATTACATCTACTCCATAAGGTACGTAATATGCAATAGCCTGCAGATTTGTCTTATTACATTTATATAACTCCAAATTTAATCAACAATTGATAATAACTATTTCAACATTTTCCAACTAAATATTAAAAAGTGTGTGTGTGTGTGTGTTATGTATGTATGTGTGCACATATTTGTGTGACTCTGTGTGTGTGTGTGTTTGTGTGTGTGTGTGTGTGTGCATGCGTGCATGTTGTACTTGTGTGTATCATGTATGTATGTGTGCACATATGTGTGTGACTCTTATGTGTGTGTGTGTGTGTGTGTGTGTGTTATGTATGTATGTGTGCACATATATGTGTGTGAATCTGTGTGTGTGTGTGAGAGAGAGATCATGTGTGGATGTGTGTGAGTGTATATGAGTGTGTGTGTGTGTATGAGATGTGTGTATGTGTGTGTGTGTGTGTGTGTGTTTGCGTGAGTGTGTATATTATGTACCCGCATATGTATACATACATGTGTCTTTATGTGTGCACTTATGTGTGTGTCTACATATCATGTATGTATGTGTGCACATATGTGTGTGACTGTGTGTGTGTGTGTGTGTGTGAGCATGTGTGCATGTGTATGAGTGTGTGTGTATATTATGTACCCACATGTATACATGTATTTATGTGTGCACATATGTGGGTGTCTACATATGTCTGTATACATGTATGTATTGTGTGAGTGTAGTGTGTGCATATGTGTGATTGTGTGTTCATATTATGTACCCACATGTATACATGTGTGTGCTTATGTTGTACATGTGTGTATTTATGTGTTTCACATATTATGTGTGTGTACATGTATGTAGTGTGATTGTGAGTGTGTGTGTGTGTGTGTGTGTGTGTGTGTGTGTACATATTATGTATCCACATATGTAAACATTTATGTTGTACATGTGTGTATTTATGTGTGCACATATGTGTGTGTCTACATGTGTGTGTGCGTGTGTGTGTGTGTATGCTCTTGTACGCTCTTGTACATGTATGTGGGCATATGTGTGTGTACATATATATATATATATATATTGTGTGTGTGTATGTATGTGTGTGTGTGTGTGTGTGCTCTTGTACATGTTTGTATGTATGTGTGTATTTGTGTGTGTGTGTGCATGTGTATACATGTGAGACATGACCCACTACAGCGTGTCAGATGTTGTTACAGGTGTTCCACTACCGCATCAAGATGCAGAACCAGCAGCAGCAGCAGACGATGTTGCCGCCCGAGGTCATCACTCAGATGTTCTCCAACATCGAGGGCATCTACCAGTTCCACCACAACTTCCTGTTACCACAGCTGGAGGACCGCATGAGCAACTGGTGAGCACCATCCCGTGTCTGTGTGTGTACGTAACTCCGGGTACCACCGCCTTGTGTCATATGACTGGATGGCCATTTCCATATGTGTCCTCTGAGTATCGCTTCATTAGCTGGGTAACATTATATTAGTTTGTATCTCATTTCATGTGGAAATAACTCTGGGTTCTTCTCCTACCATAAACAGGTCTCTGGAGTATCGCTGAAATACTGTGGAGAATTGGAAAATAACCCGAATATCTGACTTGCTCACCCAAACTTTTCACATGTGCATAGTTACATACATAAGCACAGTAAACCCTAACAGTGCCTCTTGGCTGTACAGTACCAGTTATACCCTAACAGTGCCTCTTGGCTGTACAGTACCAGTTATACCCTAACAGTGCCTCTTGGTGCTAAGCCATGTAAATACTGAGAGGAAGTATCCATGACAAATTGCTTCTTGCTCATCCCATCAACTACTGCTATGTTCCATTTGAACAAGTCGTCTCTACAGATAATATAATGTCCATTATGGCTGTCTGTCTGCGCCCTGCCTGATGAGGTATCCCAGAGGTTAGTGTAGCAGACGGCTGGCTTGCAGGAGGCCTTCCGTGGTGTTAACCCTCCATTGGTGCCATACCTCAGTGACATCATGTAGTCAAAGCAAGTTATATCACAATGTGGGCCTAGGCCATTTCTATTGTGTGTGTGGTCCTAATACTAGTAGTCTATATGTTTCACACCCAGGCCAATAAAAATGGCCTAGGTCTGGGGGTTTGGCCCAGAGATTACGAAACTTTACTGAGTACATTTTTGTGCTCAACTCAAGTGCTGTGCTAAAAAACATGACGTTTATGAACAAAATTCTGAGTTGAGTATGAAATCGTACTCAGAAAGGTTTCGTAATCTCGACCCCAGACCAGTTTAACTGCTTGTTTGATTGTTAGGAGATGGGAAACAAAATGTATGTTAAGTTCTTCAGTATATATTGTTATAGAATGTAATGGACTTTACATATTCCATATTTCCCCTCTTTCATGGGGTATAAATTAAGGTATAATTATGTATCTATCAAAAACCTTTTTAGGCTATTTCTTTTATAACATCCAACAACATTAACCCTCTCCATGCTGGAGGCAACCAGAGATGCCGTACAGAGCAGTTCCTGTGCCTAATCCAGCAGACCATTTGTCTGTTTTAGAGGGTTAAACAATCGAGATAAAAATGTTCTTGTATTATTTCTCCTGAAGAATATAATTATATACTTGTAAGTATTATTATTATAAATGTGTTCTAAATTTGCCTAGAAGGTGCCGCCTATACATATTATATAATAGGGTATATGTAAAACAAGTAATTACATTGGTTTGGTGTTAATATGATAACATTTTGTTGTGGTACAGCAAGAATGAAAACTGCACATTCTATGAAGAAATTAATACCTTTCAAAGTATATTTGGAGATGAGAGTTAGAAGTCTACGGGTTAACTGATATAGAGCCAATTCCAAAGGCTTGACCTATTGACCGATGAAAGTAGATTAATTTGCACAAGCAGGAAGATGATTACATTCAATTAGGCATAGTGTCTGGCTGACCAGGGTCCAGCATCTGGCTGACCAGTGGCTAGTATAGTGTCTGGCTGACCAGTGCCCAGTAGCTGTCTGACCTCCGACCTGGTCAGCTGGCTGGTAAGATGAATCAACAGACACTAGATAGCCCCTTGGCATGACATCAGCAGCAGTATTACAAGTCTGATGTCTTTCTATATCGATACTTAGTGACATTAAGCACTGGGTAAATACCATTTGTCTGTTTTAGACACGTGTGTATAAATATATGAATACTGAAGGCTTGAAATGAAAGTCTTTGCTTGATTGCTGTACACTGATGTTACAGACGGACGTTACAGACTGACGTATTGGACTTTGTTCTGGCAGGTGCAGTAGCATAACAAGCTGTGCATATACGGAAATTAAACTTCCATATCAGGCCCCGAGATTATGAAACTTTTCTGAGTTCGTTTTTGTGCTCAACTCGTGTGCTATGCTCAAAGACATGACGTTTTATGATAGTAAATTCTGATTTGAGTATGAAATCGTACTCAGAAAATTTTCGTAGTCTCGCGGCCTGATGCTTAACTCTCTCCATGCTCAGACGCTTTTACATCAATTTCCTAGTTAATGTTATTTCTTAAACAAAACATTTATAGCATAGTACAGTTACTGGCGCTTCCACATTAAAATACCCCTAGTTACACCTGAGATACCCTAAAGAGCACAGTCAATATTTAATCCAGCAGAGATGGGGTTAAACTATACTACTCAAAATTTGATAAGGATCATACCATTTTTTGTAGGAAAAAAATATTCAATGACCCATATTGATATAATATAATATATATAATACCATCCTTAATAGTGATCCCTAGCAAATTTTGAGTAGTATATATATGCATGAATCATTAAGTGGACAATAAATGTGGAAATGAAGTCAGTATGATCGTGTGTTTCAGGGATCGCAACCCTCGTATCGGCGACCTGATGAAGAAGAACGCGCCATTCCTGAAGCTGTACACGGACTACGTGAAGAACTTCGACAGCTCCATGAACCTCATTAACACCTGGCAGGAGAAGTCCACCAAGTTCTCCGAACTCATTCAGGAGATCCAGGTACGTCCAGAATGGTCTCCCTTACAAATATTAGCGAAAGGTTGTCCGAACACATGAGATACAGGTATGCATACTCATCTGGGAAGGAAAGAATATTTACATTCAAAGTTGTCTCCCTTTCAAATAGTAGTGAACTCGTTCAGAAGATGGATTAGTCGTCAGAAAAGATTGGGAAAATAGTCTAGGGTAATGATAATGTAGCTCTATGTCTAAGCAGGCTTTTGAATTTGGATGTAGTGCATTATTAATGGAGATTATTATTTCTTATGAAAGAATATTTCTTTTAACAATGATCGACTCCAATATTTTGTTTTGATTTTCTTGCAGCAAATGCCAGAGTGTGGTTCGCTGTCACTGCAACATCACATGTTGGAGCCGATACAACGAGTACCGCGATACGAGATGCTGCTCAAAGGTAGGCGGACATCGTTAACACCTGGGATGCCTTTGCAGTGGCTAAGATTGGAAATATGATTACTTTAACCTTCTCCCTGCTGAATAAAATCAAAGTGTTCTATTTCTGCATGGGATCGGGCAATTTAAGTCGCCTTCAACAGGGAAAAGGTTAAAGGCAATAAATGGTTTCTTGATATATTTCATGGTCAAACATATCTTAATTGAATGTATGTTCATGCTATTTGTCTACACAAGTACATGTTACATTTTCTACATGTCCCCTAGTTTTCAAGATTTCATTTTTTATTTTTAAAAATTATTTTTATCTTAAGAGAGGCATGGGCCAGAGATTACGAAACATGTTTGAATACAATGTCATACTCAACTTAATTTTTGTTCTTACAAATTTGCATATCCCCAACTTTAACTGAGAGATATAATTACAATAATATAATCCAATGTTGCAGACTACATCCGAGTTCTTCCCAGTGATTCCTGTGACCACCCAGATGCTCAAGGTGAGGAGAACTGTCTTCTATACACCTGTCTGTCTGTCTGTGTCCATGTCAATGTCCGTACCTATGATTAAAAATAACACAAATACAAACACACATACAGACACCAATGCACACACACGCACACACACACGCACACACACACACACACACACACACACACACACACACACATGTGCATGCACACACACACACACACACACTGACACTGACACAGACACACACACAGACACACACACACACACATACACTGACACAGACACACACACACACACACACACTGACACACACACACACTGACACTGACACAGACACACACACACACACACTCACTCACTCACTCACTCACACACACACATCTAAAAACACACATACACACACACACACACACACCAACACAAACACATACAGACACACACTCACTCACACTCGCACACACACACACATACACACACATACACATGCACACGCACACACACACACACACACACACACACATTCATTCTCTCTCACACACACACAAAAACAAACACACACACACACACACACTCATGCACACACACAAACACACACACACACACACACAATCATGCACACACAAACACACAAACACACACACACACACACACACACGAACATACAAACACAGACAGACATTTATTCATACATACAGAGTGTGCATACGTGTTTCTGTAAATCAATACTCAATGTCTTGTAATTTCCAGCTGCCCTCAATCTTGTCACTACTGCTGCCAAACATTCCAATGAAGCAATGAAGAAAACTGTAAGTTGCAAGATCATCGATTCACAAAGCATTCCTCAATTAATTCCCCAATGTATTATCCATAAATTCTTCATTCCATTCCATAGTTGATCCCCATCAGTATTCTTCAATGTATTCTGCATATACTGAGCAGTGTATTCTCAAAGTATTTCATATACCGTATTGTATTCCCTAGAATATTCTCCAATGTAAAATTACACCCCGACTATCAAATATTTGATACAACCCTTTCATGAAATACCGGCGAGGGAACCACGCAAGCCTGCAGTGCTAGTGGTGATTCTTTTAGCAAGCTGGCTAGGTTTGGCGTACGTCATTTAACGTACTTCCGCAGCCCTCTTGAGTGCTAACACTATGACACTACACTGGATGGTAGTGTTGAATGTAACATATGTTACCAGCGTGATTTCCAGGGTGTACAGGTTTTTACAAGCTGAAATTTCTCATTTGCCCCAAAGGTCGAAGGATGTACGAGAAATTTCAGCTTGTAAAAACCTGTATGCCCTGAAATCATGCTGGTAGCGAATTTATCCAAAATTGCAATACTTCTAAATTTTTAACGCAGTGGATTACCGTAGTTGCTATTCATGCCAAAATGTCCTTCTAACGTGCAAGTCGAAAGCATCTGCAATGATGTCTCAAACATTTATGTCACGTTATGAGGTCACAACTTTTAGTGGCGATAAAACCAGGATGTAAACCTTTTCACATGACGCCACTCAACCAATTTGTTTCAAATTGGTGAAAGATTCCCGCAGCGATGTTAAACTCCATATTCACTCACTCTCAACCAATGAAATTACTGGAATCGTCAGACATTTTGGATAATGCTTGTTACAGGAGAAGTTCCGGAAGTTGTTGGAGATCCACCAGTCTCTCCGTGGGATCAACATCGACTTCATCAGCCCCACGCGCGAGCTCATCCGAGAGGGCGCCGTTACCAAGATCGCCGCCCGCAGTGGCGGGAAACAACAGCCGCGATATATATTCCTGGTGAGTGAGAAATAAAAATAATATATATTCCTGGGCCCTAGATTACGAAACATTTCTGAAACATTCCCGCTGCGACATAAGGCATAAATTAATTCATTCATTGTCATTATCATCTATTTCTCAATGTTCTACATTTTAATACATAAAGTATGATTATACATGATAAGTGATATACATAATAATTATGTGGTTTCTGATTTTATCTTCAGTTCAATGACATCATGTTGATATGCAGTGATCAGCTCCTCGGAACATACCGAGTTCGAGCCCAGCTTGATGTGGACGGTATGCTGGTGAGTCACAACCTATTATCATATAGTCATATAGTCATAATAATGATGAATTGGTGAAAGATTTTAGAAAGCGACTAAACCCCAATTACATTTTATATATATATATTTTTTTTAAATGATGATGATGATGCTGCTGAAGATAAATATAATAATAATCTTGTATACCTGTGGGCCTTTAATTGTCGTCAATGACCAGGTATTTGTTCGTATTTCGTGTTTAGATCAAAGACGGAGAGAACCTCAGCATCCCGAACACGTTCTGCGTGATGAGTCGGCAGAAAACCATTGAACTCCTTGACCATGAGTGAGTACCGTACATAGTGAGATCCATTCCCTGACCCGGACCCAAAACCGGACCCAGACTTGTGGTCTATTCCCTGGACCAGGACCCAATTCCCAGCAATTTGATTGGTTCATGTGACCCAAAATATGAATAACCCAACGATAGCCAATCAAATTGGCGGGAATTGGGTCAAGATCCAAGGAATAGACCGCAAGTCTGGGCCTGAATCCGGCGAATAAACCCCATTGCCATGATCTAGACAATGTTTGATATTCCTTAATATAATTGAAAGTTTTCATTGAGCTCTTAGATTCATAGTCATCACCTATATCTGTAAAATTTACTCATGATACTTCACTCATGCACTTCATATATAATATTAATAATTATTGTATTACGATTCTGTATAAATAATAGTACTGTGAATTCTTGTCAATAGTTGTTGCTATGGTGTGAATTTGTAGCCTTGCATATTCCATTTTGTCATCCCATATGGATGAAATATTCCTGTTATTACCGGTATACTAATTCATTCGAAATTCATTCATTCATATTCCATTCCAAAAACGGTATTTAAATAAGCTGTACATCTTGGTTACCAATCCTCGTTCCTTTCTGAATAAAAATATGTTTAAACCATATTCCATTTATCTAGAAATATGTCCATAATGGTGAAAGATTACTGCTTTGACGTAAAACAATAATTCTCTAACTACAAATGTGTCCCTACAAATATTCCCACTGCGAAGTCAAACAATACAATCTGGCTCATGTTATATTTCAGAACTCTCGGTGATAACTCAACATGGCTGGAGGTAAGAGTGGATGATTTTGTTTTGCTTACGGTAGTAATCTTCAGAAATAAATACTGTATTTAATTTCTAGGTATGCAAGTGGAAGAAAACATTCATGTTTTAGTCTATTCAACACATAATTCATACATACATGTATATATGGTATATAAATAATTTATGTTATGCTATTATTTTGTCTGTGGGTGAAATATTACTGCTGTGTCCTAAAGCAGTAAAAAACAGTATTTTGTACAGCATTAGGAATTTCTGATAAATATATCTAGTTAATTACTTTCCACTGAACTCCCACTGAATTATATCGTGATAGATCATTAAATTATTGGTGTTTTCTGTTTCAGACGATAGAGAAGGTTATCGAAGATCTAAAACATCGCAAACAGTCCCGAGTGGCGAAGGTGGACGATGTTCTGGAATCATTTCAGGAAAATGCGGTACGCATACTTCGTCATATGATATTAATTGATATTTTATTTATATTATAATTAACAGATAGTTCATGGCACTGAGGGCTCTATGGCAGTTTATGGACTGGTCAGCCACCGAGAAATGTTAGATGGACCGGAGCGCAGCGTAGCGGAGCTGAGGTCCATCTAACATTTTGAGGTGACTGACCAGTCCATAAACTGCCATAGAGCCCGAAGTGACATGAACTATCTGTTATATTACACCGAAAAGCT
>JAUTBX010119536.1:0-11258 GCA_032361465.1 Lepetodrilus tevnianus | reverse complement strand
TGTTTTAACTTATTGCTTGAACATGGAATGTATTTTATATGCACGTGACACTTTAATAAACTATTCTTCTTCTTCTTGTATATGCATAGCATGTGAAATATCATGAAAGAATGCATTTAACATCCTAATGACTCGCTGGCTGTAACGTCCACTGTATAGATTACGTGCATAGATACAAGACAAAGGAAGATAGCTGTTCTATTTTAAGTGTTGATTTTCATGATGATTATCGTTAAGAAGAAACCGATATAGATCGAAAGTGACCAGCCGAACGCGCGAATCCACCTGTACAACTCGCGTGACTATGCCACATAAATCAGTAAGGTCTAATTTCAAGCTTAGAGCTATCAAGATGAAGCGCTCATAAATATTTATAGATTCGTAAGTAAAGCTTTTCCCTCATAACATAATTATTATATATTTCAACTAGGCGACAATCATACTCATGATACTAGATGGTTTATTCTTAAATCAATTTGGTACACATTGTATTATGTTGCTTCTTAAAATAAAACATGTAACGAAAAAAACAAACACAAACAACATTTGGACTTTTATTTGAATGTTTCTAAGCTAAATAGTACCAGGACTTATTAACTAAATGCCTATGAATGAGTATGATAATGCACCACGCGCTGCCTATATATACGGTGCGCTATGTTACAAAGTGTCACAGTATATAACACTATGTTACACAGTGTCACAGTATAGAACACCATGTTACACATTGTCACAGTATAGAACATTATGTTACACAGTGTCACAATATAAAACACTATGTTACACAGTGCCACGGGTATAGAACACTATGTTACACAGTGTCACAGTATAGAACAATATGTTACACAGTGTCACAGTATAGAACAATATGTTACACAGTGTCACAGTATAGAACACTATGTTAGACAGTGTCATAGTATATAACACTATGTTACACAGTGTCACAGTATAGAACACTATGTTACACAGTGTCCCAATATGTTACACATTGTCACGGGTATAGAACACTATGTTACACAGTGTCACGGGTATAGAACACTATGTTACACAGTGTCACGGGTATAGAACACTATGTTACACAGTGTCACAGTATATAACAATGTTACACAGTGTCACAGTATAGAACACTATGTTACACAGTGTCACAGCATAGAACACTATGTTACACAGTGTCACAGCATGCGTTAACTTATTAACCTCATACGCGGATGGACTAATAAACTGACAGCGACGAGAGGAAACACAATGTTCATGTTATTTCCAGAACATGATAGGGGTGCGCCGGGGGTCGC
Source organism: Lepetodrilus tevnianus (assembly GCA_032361465.1). NCBI lineage: Eukaryota > Metazoa > Mollusca > Gastropoda > Lepetellida > Lepetodrilidae > Lepetodrilus > Lepetodrilus tevnianus. Next base: position 9,966 of record JAUTBX010119536.1, on the reverse strand, counting down.
AGCTAAGCCCTTCTTTCTTGTATCTGTTCTGCTCCGCCAATTAACGTGTTTTATCATCTGGTCGGCCACGTGCGGCACACGCCAAAGATTGCGATGCCTGTCATCTGCAGCATACACAAAGGGCTGTATCTGTCTTGGAGAAAACTTATTACCACAACGCAGGCCTGCCATCTTGCATGTCGGGGGCACGGGTTGAACATGCCGACAGAGAAAACCAGTGAAATGTGATAGGTATTTGGTACGTTGCTTTTGGTAGTATGGAACATCATAGAGGAAATAATAAGCAGCTGGTCTTGGTTCATGGTGCGAGTGCTGTAAGAGGGATGTAGTAAACTGTTTCCTGGGGTTACCAGACTGGTACCATGCTGAAACACTTCCAGATTTAATGCTGAAATTAAACTTAAATTACGCGATTAGCGGAAGCTAATTGCGATATAAATTAAATTAGAATTGACTAGTTGATGACCATAGTTAAAGGCATAATATCACAACTATTCATGGTTGTTTTGAACTAGTTCTTAGATACATCTGCAAAATACATTCACTTACATACATACAATCATGATTGTATTTCCAAAATCCTTTCCACCGCTGTGTGATAGACAAATACCCACTCCCCCCGATAAACATGAATATGGTCGTATTGTTATTTGCTTCACTAGAGCAATGCAAGGGGAAATAACTCAGTGGTACGACTTAAACATATAATACGGAACGGCAACGTATGCTTGCAATACCTTCATAGATCAGCTGATGCAGCAAAGACGATAACTAGCGCAACGTTCCCTTTATTCATGTAAACTAGTATGTAATTAAATAACAACTTGTGGGTGTATAAATCAAGCGTAGTTATAGTCTCAGATATAACTTCGTTTATTCTTTATAAGATCTAGCAACTGTGATAGTATGCCTTTACTATTTCGGTTATGTATTTATTAAAACAAATTAATTATGGTTTAGCGCTGCTTTCAAGATTAGTTCACTTACTCGTATATCACTGCTTGTTAGTTTAGCGCATAAGGAAATATGTAACGTCCGTGGCGCTGAATGTTGCAGTAAACATGCGAGCACCGGTACCTACAATAGACGTGGTTAATAAAACAGTGTCCACATCCAGTTGATAGCCTGTATGTACAATGCATTATGTGTGCAAAATGGAACAAAATAAAATATTTAAAACATAAATAAATACATTTAAAAAAGCAAAACAAAACCCATTCATTTGCTGAAACTACACTAGCTAGTCGATAATGTTAATTTAGTTAAACTTGTTAACATATATTAGACAAGATAATGGTATGTTTGCCAGAAGATCATCGAACATAGTGTTGAGTCGTTAGCATTCATGGTGCCATGATGCTAATGGGTCACGAGACCAAATTCACCATGAAGAGCTTCGCGCCTCATGGAATTTGGTCTCGTGACCCATTAGCTTCATGGCACCATGACTACGACTCAACATTCATTTCTTAAATAAATCAGAATATTTATATCACATTCAATTGTTCATGAATACGTTTAGTGAACTACTAGTGATTTAAACATATATACTTACATACATTTCCCTCAAAAACCAAAAACACTTTCAAATATGCAATTATCAAACAAGTCACTACACATTCAAACAACCAAACTCTTAGTTACTAGTATTATTGCGTAGCTAATAGCTATTGTAAACACTTTCTTAGGCGGCAAAGTATTCATTTATATGCAACATTCAATGTTAAAGGATCCTTTCAAAAAACTAATATTTATTTTAATATATTTCCGTCAAATACACTGTTCGTAAAACCTCTCTGAAAATACAAATTAAACTTGTACCGGCTCTTTTGAGTATAACAACTGTATCAATTTTCATCGTAATGTCAATGAATTATTCATTGGGACTTTAGACTAATTCTTTCACACGTATTGGGAAACAATACTTCGTATCTCCCCGTTGTCTGGCTACACGCTCCAAGACATCTGTCCAAAACACATGTTGCCAGAAGCGGAGAAAGCCCTGACGATTAACCTTATAGCGAGGTCTGACAGAGTATGGTGTACACAAACAATGCGCACGCGACCATGCTTTTAACAATTACGACTTAGCATAGGCCAGTGCGAAGACCCGTTGTAAATTTCAACAACAGCTGCTGTCAATCGTTAGTTGGCTCCTTTGTCGATTTCACAAAGAAAAACACAACGAACAAGGACCGGAATCGCGGGATGGTGTCTTTAAATTCCGTCCCCGCAGGAGGCCTCTTGAACGCATACTACCAGGAAATGTCCACACCCTTATCAGGGTTAATTCTTATTGCTGATAAATTAGCTGGAATATGTCGGGGTGTAAAAAAGTCTGCCAAGATATGAATTAATACCCCGAAGGTGGGTTTATGGACTACGGCGTTGAGACGCGCACGGGCACGCGTGTAAAATCTGCCTACTCGCTTCGTCATCAATCAAGCCAGCGGTCAATAATGTGCTCTTGATCAGTTTGGTAAATTTCATTAACAGGCAGGTGTTGATAATGGAATAAGCATCACAGACAGCGAGGCTGTGCACATATAGCTGGTTAGCGAGTGAAGGACGCGTTGTAAACATGAAAGTGCCGTGTAAATCAGTTATGGCAAATATTATGTTTGGATTAGAAAGCGCTGTTTAAAATCGCAGCTTTCGTTGTTTGAAACGTAGTGATCCAAGTGAAGAGGCTTCTTTGTCCTCTGTATTTTGTTTTGTCTGGGTTCGAATTCTGAAGGTACCCCAGCTCTAGCAATAGTTACGACCAAGTGATGACGGTGCATCTCTTCAGTTAACACACCGGGCAACGTCTGTGCTTTCTACGGCGATAGTAGCGAGTCGAAGAGCAAACACGAACTCACGTTGAATATCAGAAACGTGAGGTGGCAATTATATTACACCGTTATTAGTTACCGTGTTTATCGAACTTCACCTTCCCCTCTTGTGTTGTGAACAGGCATGCAATCTACACGTGCTATAGACAAGCGTGTAATCTGAAAGTTGACGCGATGTCAAACTTACAAACGGCACGCGCCGCACGTGTAGACATGTGGATAACGTCACTCAACGTGCACCGTTACGCAAGTAACAGCCTCTTGTCGATTTCTTATCACGAGGTACAGGCAGAAATGTACACGATATGGAGGTTTATCACACTAACGACTGTCAAAATTCGCACTGCACATTTCTTAGTATAAACAGTCATCCTGGAATCGCCGGTGGGTGTTTGTTGTTCTACATGCAAGTTCCGCCAATGTGCACCTATAACGGGTGTCAAACTTATGATAACATTTCCCGTTGATATCGAATAAACTATTTTCCAACATACCTAATGAATCGCTCACTTTGATGTTTCACGTTCCTGTATTTTAAACATACGAATGTTGATATATGTTCACGATAATGAAATGATAAGTACGTGCATTTGTTTGATGAAATAACCTTTAGCACATTTAGGTAGCACGACGACACGTACGTACAACAGGAAATGGAAGATATCTAATTCATCAAGGTATCCTAGTGTGTATGTTGCACAGTTTATATATTCCAGATACTAATTTTTGGGGACTATACCGATAGTTAATCGCGAACACTCGTAGAAAAACTAGTTTGATGAAAACTAAATGTATTCGTGTGTGACATGGGGGCTTAGATAGTATACATGATTAGGAAACTTAGGTAGGTTGCATCACGGTGTAGCATACTAATTAATATAACAACCCTAGCTTTATTTTGTTCATGGAATACGTGTTTATATTAACATCAGCAGCATCAGCATCATCATCATCATCACCATCATCATTAACTAGTATGTGTTACATTATACAAGGATTCGTCGGAATTACGCCGACTTCCCATCATCGGATTTAGACATGCATCTACTAAACTGGTCATGCATAATCTGAATTGCATTGATAATAGTTTGGCTAGACACATTAGTGAAGTATTCGTGTAGGTTTGACATAAACGACATTCGGATTTATGTCATTGCTGATGATGAACACATACACAAGGGTGTTCATCAAAAGGCAGACTTTGCGTCTATCTATATCTAATCTTCATTAAATTGTCTCCACAAATAACTACTACAGTGATAGGACTACCGCTAGACTACCTTTGAACAGCATTGCCTTGAAGATTAATATAGCTTAGCTTAATCATTGCAATCTCATTAAGTATTAAGCTTTCTCATTAGTGCGTACTGTTGGTCAATGGTGCATTACCGGAAGTGGAGACAGGTAGTCAACACATCCCGTCTTTGATTATTTCTCAAATATTCGCAATCCGTCGTGTAAGCCGCTTAGCAAGGCTCTAATTGTGCTAAGTATCCAGTTGGCTGTCTAGTAGTTTTATGGACGATTAGTCTCACGTGTAATCAGAAAGTACGTCTGGTGTGGAATGGACAATGCCCTACGGTTCCAGCATAGTATTAACATAAATACAACGAACATCCAATGTACAAAGTTGATGCTATGTTGAAGAAACACTAACACAAGAACACCAGTAATTTGTAAATTAATTCCACGCCTGACGAATAATTCGACTATCAGTAGTTTTAAAATGCATAAATTCTAAAAATATGGATTAACGGCATACCTTATCATTTGTCGACATACGACCTCAACCTCAACCTGTAGGCAACTGTGTGTCTATCCCATCACGGTTTGTTCGGATGCACACATTATTGTGGTCTGGAAAAAATAGTAACCACGTATATGTATTAGTGTCATGTAAATGTATATTGATGCATTCATTATTACAGTTGTTACGTGTCCCTCCTCTCCCACATGAACATTAGTAGGAAACTTAGCACGTGTATACACTGCATTGACTACAAATACGCCACTAGTAATACTTCTGCATTATAATAATAGATAACCTAGTACGGGCATACACTGCATACAACTATGACATTAGTTGTACTTCTATCATGTGCCTGGCTATACATTGTTACTATTTCCGTTTTTGAACCTAATTTACAAAAGCATGTGTCTCACACGCCTTATCATTGGTACCAGACCCTCCAATTGTACAGATCGGTATGTTTAATGCATATATGTACAAGGTCGAATGTATGTGCAACGTGATTATCAGGCTCTTCACATTCAAACTAATTTACAGATGCGCCAGTTGCCGAACAATGCTATGGACCGAAATTATATTACCTATTTCTCTAAAGAATAAACGATTCAATTATGCTTCAGAACAATTCACAAATTGTCAGTTGAAGCTCTCTAGCTCTCTAAAGGATACACTATTCAATCTATCGAGAAAGGTATGAACCATTTCGATCAAAGAAGAAGCCATTTTGTGAGATAGACATATATAAATCAATCTCTACGATTCCTTCCAGGCCCCAGTCACGTGACCAACACCCGCCAATTACTGGCCAACTTGATTGATCGCATCGCATAACGTTGATCTGTGGGCTGGCGGTTGTCTTTTATCTTGCCTTTGGAGTTTCATCAATGTGTCTAGCTACTAGATAAAACCGTTATGTTACACAGACTGATTGCGAAGGAAACCACGTTTTGACGTTTGTGTTTATCGTGATGTTATTTCATCGACGGATGTTGCGTCACGTACCTGTCGAGCGGTCAACGTTATAGATACGCGCTCCTTTCATGTGGCGCGATGTTTATGTGAAATGCTCACCTATACGGGACGGAATTCATTACTGATGCCGTACGTTACAGCCGAACAGTAGATTATAACGTACACCCACTGCTACACATAATCAGCTGGTTACGCACTGTTCTCAGAATGCATGTACAGTACCGTGAATGTTACTGTGTATATGAGCATGCATGTTCTTAAACCCGCGATAACTACGATGCATTCAATGTTGTCAAGTGTCCGTTATTCAATGCATTCATTTGTAAACACAATATATAGTATTACTATTAATACTGAATTACACAGAAGAAGAGGGAGGAGGAGAAGAAAAAGAAATGACAGTATTCAAATGTGTTAGCATAGATATGTACATGTAACACATGAATAAGCACATACTTATACTAGTATGCTATAGTAGTATGCTATGGACAGCGAATGGGACTTAACTCGGAATTAAATGGATTGCAAACACAGTGCTAGCTAGATCATCATAGTATTATCAGTATTGATCCATTTCGGATACACCATAGAGACCGCATAGAGATGCCCTTACATAAAATAAACTTGATTTAGCATAAGAATATCTACGTATCTACTGTCAATTGCAATGCAAAGTAACGGAATCAATCTGTGTATTACAACACGCATGTATAACTATTGAAACATCACTTCAACTCATTGAAGAGGTCTGTCAGGGCAGATAATACTTCAAAAAGGTTAACACTTTCCCCTTATAGAAACTGTATTAATTTTGCACAAAGACGTGTATCGGACACCTCGTTGATTCACGACTACCGCTACCAGATGTTGTCAATTTCATCCATCTAAAATTAAGCATACTTCAATCACTGAGTGTGAAAGTGATGCTCAGACGCGTTTAAAAATCCATGAAGCCGTTACAAACAGGAGGCCACCCGTAACTCGCAACAAAGAATCAAAGAAAGACACTTGTGTAACTATAACGCCGAAATCCCGTTCTCTTCTCGCACCTCCCGTTATCGCGAGACCCCGGCCGCTCAGCACAATGAGCTAATGACGCGGAAAGATCAAAGGGCATAATTTAAGCAATTATACATGCATTACGGTTGTGTTGTCAGCTACCAGAAATCGCTGTTACGTGTTTATTGTGCTCTCTGATCCATGTAGGCTAAAATTAGAGCCTCATATTATTAATTAATTTATTCGGGTGGGTGTTTGTTCAACTGCAAGGAAGGGACTGTTAAATTGTTACCGCAATAGGCCATACATGCGTTTTAATTAGTGTACTAAAATGTGATCAGATAGTTACGAACATAGGCTTACATCCTATAGGCACCTTTCTGCGCCACCGAGTTGTATCATAGTTTACCCCAACAGTTACTGTAACATAAACTCATGAAACCGCCACTTTTGGAGAGATTGGCATAATCATAATGGTGACAGTCATATGGCACGAGGTGACCCGAGACTGGCGCGAGGTGACCCGAGACTGGCGCGAGGTGACCCGATATTGGCGCGAGGTGACCCGAAATCATTTACTAGTATTCGCCTTGGCGCGAGGCGGTTTGGCGCGAGGTGACCCTGGCGCGAGGCGGTTTGGCGCGAAGTGACCCGTGGTTTTCGATGTAATTAGTGTGTTGCAGTGATTATTTGGTTTGCTGATGATGGGAGCGAAAACCGTATCCCAGAGCTTGTGCTCTTCAACCTAGGATTATACATGTACAGTCGACCCCCGTATAACCGGACGTTAGATAACCGGTTCCCTCGTTATCTGGACGGATTTTACTGGGAACGAATATTTTCCATAATAACGTGTATACCATAATGCATGCAGCCATTACAGACAGACATAGTCTATTGTCCGATGTGCTACCCAATGACTGTACTATTGTATTATCCGTACATTAATTAACATATTGTATCGCAGACACCGTTCCTTTACAAACGATACGCAAATATACATTTAACATGACAAGGTACCACTGGAGTATATGTCTTCGAATATGCGTTCATATTCTTCCCTTTTAACCAGCTTCCAGAAAAGTAATGCTACCGTACCACATTAATGCCTAGATATGTCTATTTATGTTATCAGCGGATTGTTTTACCACTACACAATATACTATTTGGAAAGCATGTTGTTGTTGTAAACATGGACGTATCGATGCGTCTATTGATGTATTGATGTCATGTCCATGTCTTGCTTCCTGATACTCAGATCAATACACTTTTGTAATGAATGCATGTTCACATATTTTTACACGCACTGGTGTGTTCATCGAGCTCTGCATTGTCTATACAAGCCATGCAACGCCTCATTTGCCGAATAGCCATTCCTATATATTTGCCATTATAGTACAGGGAACTTGGAAATCAGAGTTTCCCCGCACATGTACTGTGTATTAACCCTGCTACTAATCAGATCACACAAACGATAGATAGAAAGTATAGATGTAATCATCACCGCCAGCAGCACTCAGCCGGGGAAAGTCTATTAACAGAACGGAACAGAATGTATGTTTATTAACAACAGCTGGCCATGCAACAAAACACAAACTGGATGATATTTAATAGCAAAAGTGTTTTTAGCGATAAATTCATTGTCTCCTATCAAATGTAATAAAATAAGTATCAATTGAATCTGTACAAGTACCGTCGTCACGGACTGGACTACCATTGTTGGATCTGGTGAATCTCTTACCAACCGTTTTATTTTTCAATATGTTTTGCTTTGGGCGTACATCTGCCGCTCCTGCATCGACTGATATCAGATTGGTCGGAAGCATTGCTTGAATGTATTGTGTTTATAGTAATGCAAAAGTTAAATGATAATATAATTCGTGCCTCTGAACGCACGACACGGTAATAATATACATAACTACATGCATTGTTCTTCACTGAATAGCATACACAGGAGTTGACTTTATCTCTATTGAGTTTAGTCAATGGTATATGGCCTTATACAATTAACTTGCCCATACCTTTTTTTGACAATAAAGTGTTCCGCTGAAATACATCTAGTCTCTAAGAATTATTACGAATCATAGGCTAATTCGTACCTTAACTATCCAATAGGTGATACCCGGTACTTTGCAAATACAGTACGAACATACATAATGCTACTTATCTACAACTATGCATAAAATTACAAGACAAAGGACACAACTACTGTTACATAAACAACAAAGAAGTGACCCCCGCCAGTTGTATGGAAAGTAGTTTCCAGTAAATGAGCAGTAATTGCTATACACTTCACAGGAAACTTTGATACGCCGAAACACAACACTGTGAAGTCGTGAATGTGAGACAATGCAAATTATCTCCAAATTAGCATATCGTGTTATGTGATATCAACGAACTAGCGAAATGTGCAGGGGGTGGTCCTAATCCGACTTGACCCCCGGGAGGTAACGCTCTGACCACCCGGGTGACCATAAGGCCCGAATCTGACCCCACGCGGTGACCGATGACCGTTTTAACAATGGCCTTGGACCAAACTGGTTTTTCAACAAAGAAGATTGTAACAGTTTATCATACCATGAGCCAATTTGGGCCTCTATTACGCGTGATTAGAGCGGGTGTATGGCCGGGCCACTTTGAGGCGAGGTCGTGGTCAGCGGGGGGCAGTAAATATTTGATCTATAGCTGACGGAGGTGTGATCAATGTGTTTTATATATTTCTTTATCTGGATTGCCGACAAAGTCCATCAGAGATTGTTGTTGCCATGCTTACGAGATCACTCGCTAGGTTATGTAATATTGGTTACATTTGCAAACGCAGGTGCAGATGAACTCTGTGTAATATAGTACCGTAGTTGTGTCTACACGTCTTGTTCATAATGTCATCATTGTATGTCACTACACAGATGCATTGCTACGATAACACAATAGCAATACAGTATTCTGGAATGCTATAACATATGTCATTGTAATCACGAAAGTTCAATTTATGCATACTTATTTTGATGTTCTAAGCATATATTTCTATTTGATGTATAACATACTATACATTGAAACTGGCAATAATAATTATAGCTATAGCATATTCTCAATATATGTCCATGAACTTTGGTATCATTTTACCGGATGTATGACGTTTCGTCGCCTGTAACGTTTGCCCTAATTCATTACACCTCTAGTCATTACGCCCCCGATTTTTAAAAAAAAATATGGTTTGGTCGAAAGTATACATCTTAACATTTAGGTATGGGCGAACATGAACACGTAGGGGCGCCCCATACAGGGAGCGGAACGTGTGCAACTCATTTCACTATGACGGAATCAGAGATGACTGTGACTGTGTGTACAAACAAATCTTAAAATGTAATCCCTCTACGAGTTCAATGTAACCTTTCACTAGGTCAGATAATA
>JAUTBX010119525.1:0-11259 GCA_032361465.1 Lepetodrilus tevnianus | reverse complement strand
GTAGTACCAGTAGTAGTACACGTAGTAGTAGTAGTAGTAGTAGTACCAGTAGTAGTAGTAGTACACGTAGTAGGAGTAGTAGTAGTACCAGTAGTAGTAGTAGTAGTACACGGAGTAGTAGTAGTAGTAGTAGCAGCAGCAGCAGTAGTAGTAGTAGTAGCAGTAGTAGTAGTAGTAGTAGTAGTAGTAGTAGTAGTAGTAGTAGTAGTAGTAGTGTTATTATTATAAAGGTTCGCTGGTTAACAATAGAGATATATTCATGTTTTATGTCTTAACTATAGTAATTTGCTTATTCACAACGGCCACCTGTTTGTCGTAAGTACTACTGCGCATGCGTTATTTATGAAATTTCCCCTATCCCTCTAGCGCTTGTGCAATATAGCATGCCAATACAGCCGATTACGGCCGTCAAAACTCCCATGGTCCATATATTAATTCATTTATGTTCATTTATGGCGCCATTTATTCGCGCCTTATGCATTAACAATGTCATTGATATGCAGACAAATCTAATATTGTCTAATTCCTATAAATATTTCAGCATGGCATACTCTATGAGCAATTGAGACAATGGCAGTGCCACAAAGCAGAGGGTCTGGTCACGGAACTGCAAAGGAAGTGTTATGTTTATGGGTCTTAATGAGGCCAATGTCTCGAGGGAACAGGTCTTTACATCTCGAGGCTTGTCCAAGTTAGTACCAGAGCTGAAGACAGCGTCTATTCTTAGAGCACTTCCACGGCTAAATTTAAATAGCATTTGTCGTGCGATACTGCATTACTAAAGAATTGTCAGTAACGTTATTTGAAGAGCATTTGAATTCCAAATAAATTATGCATCCCACTGGTCTAGCATCTAGTGTGACATAGCTCAGTAGTTGACTTCTATAGCGGCGTGAATAGATTCTATCAATTGAATTTCTGGCGATATCTTCCTGTGAGAGTTTATTACTAGTTTAAATCAACAGATGAATTCTGGTGTTCAAGATTCCCTTGTTACAGCGCCAATCAATTGTCCTTCCTTTATTGTGATTTATTCGCTACCTTGTTGGTATTTTGAGATGAATAACTGAGTGTTACAACAATCTGCAGATACTGATGACCCTGGACCAAAGCTCTCTTGTAGGACAACGGTTGAAACCTACGGTAACGTTACCCCCAACCTTAGCACTGGTGTAGCATATGGCGAAGGATGGAGTCGGTGTTGCCTGTGCATGCCCTTTCATACAGGAGACCCCAATAGTCTCAGGTCGCTTGACCTTTCCTCCGTATAGCCAATTAGCTCAGTGAATGCATGAGCGACAACAATGCAAAGATAGCAGTCATCTTCTGTCAGTCGAGGCTATCATTGTCCACGGTCTGGTATCAAGAACACATCCGTCATAATCGTTTGTTGCGTGACTGTTCACCCGGACGTCCTAATTGTGATGATCTTGCCAGATGGAGGGGTTCTGTGCGGTGATGTACAACCTAGCTGTAATCCCATGGTGTGCGGTACTTCGCGTGACCACAGCCTCTAACTGCCGCAGGTTTACATGTAAATCAAGAACCTCTCTGACGAGTATAGCCGAGAGGGCAGCGCGCAATGACTGGGATGACAATTCATATCAACCACAGAAGATGTCCGGCGGGCCAACTTTGATAGCAGTTCACTGCGCATGCCCAAAGGCAAGGATAACGACGCCATATTGGACCGCAGCGATGATGTCTTGAAGGCAGACAAATTCTGTCAGCGGATTTAGTTGGCAACGACTGATTCACAGATACTTCAATTACTCTGGCAACATAACAAAACGATTAGGCCTGCAGAAGCGAGTGTGTCAGATGTGTAGCATGGAAACTATATTCATGAGGCAGAGATGCATGTTTGACGTCTCCGATTCTTGATTTTCTTTTGATACATTAGAGTCCATAAGTTTATTTATGGAATATTGTTCAGTGTTTTAGCCATTCCAAAGAATCATATCTTTCAGTTTCGTTATTTGCATCAATCAGCATAATTATTATTATCATTGGCATTTAACGTTAAAGACGTTAATTTGACTCCCTAATTTGCTGTCCATGTCAACATGATATACAATATATTTATGTCTAATGTAGAGCAACATTTCTTCAACCATTTACTGTCATTATCAGCGGTGCCGTTGATTATTTACACTGATGTTCTTGCATATGGATTCAAGTTTCTATTTAATATAAAACCACTTACAAAGAAAAGCAATACGGGCTTTTAAATATCGCCATGTTGACAAGGTACACGCGGTGTCAATGTCACCGGAAGTGACCTTTCCGACACAATACGATCACAATCGAATGCACTAAATATACTGTCACAGTGCAGCTAGCTCTTGGTGCATCTGTACCAAGTCGCACTCGTGGGATTGTAAGCGGATTCAAATTCAAACGAAAAGCTGTAACAGGGTCTTCAACGTTTTAGCAATGAAGTATCTTTGTTTAACGGATATTGGTGAGCATCTGGACTCTTTACCGAGATATTAGCTCGATTAATACTATAGTACAATGAACCTACTTATGATATGCATTCAAGTCGAGTTTTGATATTTTGTAGCAAGAGAATGATGTCGATAATATAAAGAGGATTCGAGTTGCCTGAATGTGAGACCAAGAAGACTGTATGTCATATGCCATAACATTATTAAATTAATATATGTAGTAAATACTTGTAATTTTAAACTCGACTTTTAGAGACATCGTGTCGGCAATTTGGACACGGTTATTTATCGCAATTAATTGCAATTGTTTGACCACAGAGTTAACAAATATATGAATAACTTCTAACCATAAATATTGCATTCTTATAATAATGATGCTCTTCCAAATCATTGCCCAGTGTAGTGTTATTCTAGTACTAGGTACATGACTGTACATGTATATTGGTAGACCAGCTGTTGACTGCATATTAACCTTTCCATATTTCATATCAGAGGTGTCAAATACACCTGTCAAATTGTACGATAGTGACAATTGGCTATTGAATAGCAAGTCTTAGCTTTCATGTTGTTAATAATGTTGCGCTGAGCCGTGAGTGCGGCACATTCCATAAGAAAGATAGCACTTGCGGTTCATCGGCTGTAATCTATAACTGTCGGTGAAGGTTACGTTGGAAGCGTTTGAAAAGGTCGCTCATGTTCAAGGATGTATCGACTTATAATACGAGTGTTCATATCAGAAACGCGGATTTTACCAAAGAGAAACTTAGTAGACTGAAATGAATACTTCAGATTTTATTATTTTCTTTCGATATTGAAGCATACTAGCAGGCCAATATGCCACGCGCACACGTAGGTTTGTAATATAGTTATTGTGAATCCCATATGGCTTAAGGAGCCTTGTGCATCTGTGTGGGATAGTTGACCTTAAGATTACAATAATGAATGTCAGTTTTACCTCGCGAGATAACACCAAAAAAAACTAAAAGTATAACATAAAATAATATGAAAATATTGAAAAACCAATGGGATGTGCGGATGATGTAGCTTGTTACCAAATTATACTTGTACGTCTTAACCTATTCCCTGCTGGATTAGGCACAGCTCTTTTGGGCAACTTCGGTTGCCTTCAGCATGGAGAGGGTTAAATACCCGATAATACAGTCGAGTTTGACTATCACTATACTTCAGGCATACGTGTGCGCGTGAGCAAGTATATTATAAAAGTAACTAAAATTATGCTGATATATTTTCATTTCTATGAAAACAGTAATTGAACCAACGTACAAACTATCAGGAGATGCACTGGTCTCAACGTGTCATAGTACAAACAATAGATACTGTACCGAGATGCGACTCTTGTAGCGATGCCGATTCATTCTTAGGAACATGACCCGTTTCATGATATCTTGTAAAAAAACTGTATCGTGTCATCTGTCAATAGCATGTTTTCCCTCCATGCTTGTGATGCGATATCTCCGGCTGTATTCCTATAGTGTACAGCCATCATCGTCGGCTTATCTGTACCGGCTGCGGTCATTAGTATCGACGCAACACCATAAATAGATCTCCGTGACATTTCTGAATTGCTGTCTAAACACGCATGAAACACACTTAAACTATTGGTTTAATGCATGATATAGGAGTATCCCGATTTATACCATTTCTTCCTCACCAATGCCCTAGATCACGTAGCTTCACACATGGCTACATTGCTTGAAGAAACGTCTACTTCAACAGCCAGAACATAGGCGGTAGTCAATTAAGTATTTATCACGTTTAAAAAAAACAACATGATCGGCTATTACTGTCCAAAACGACAAACTGGTACTACGGTTCATTCAAATCTGTGACAAGCTTGAATAAGATCATTAATGCCATGTCTCGTTATTCAACAATGCCAAGTGACAGTTCCAAGCAAACCGCCCACTTGGACATCATCCGTATCGATTTGAAATAATTCCATTTTCTCAAAAGAGGAACACGGATTGTCATTTCAGTAGTTTCAGTAGCAAGCGCTGGTTCGTCCTCTGACAATCCCAGCTGGGTATGACTGAGGGAAACAGAAGTGTCTGTCGAGTTTCACGAAATATTCTTTTGCATACTAAAGTAAATTTTACTAAACTTAATTAAGCTAGTTTAAGCTAAGTGGTTTATATGGCGCTATTATCCAGGAAACCTTTTTGGCCGATTTTGTTTTTAAGCGATTCGTTTAAATTGACAACCATCCAAGGCATTTCAACTTTCAAAAAAAACTTCTTGTTTTTATTTTAAAGTATATGCACTCAAATGCATTTAGTGATTTATTGGTCCGTGTTTGTACGCCATTGGTCCCACAATGCCATGCGCGGGGTTTAATTGGTCGGCGATTAATTGGCCGAGGATTAATTGGTTCCGTTCTGAACGATTTACGTTTGCCAGTGCAAGTGGTGCAAAGGCCCTTACAGCAGCTCTGCACTAATCATATGCACCTATACTAGTACAGACTCGCAGTACCGTAGCCAGTTCCTTCCTCGAGTGCCGTGACATCCACGAACATCTCTAGTAGGTGCGTCAACATGCACTATGTTCTGTTCATTGAGGTTAGGACGATCCTCTCACTAATGACGATGAGGCAACACAAGGGGAGGAGGTGACGAGAGAGAGAGAGAGGGAGAGAGAGAGAGAGGGAGAGAGAGAGAGAGAGGGGGGAAGGGGAGGGAGGGGGAAGGGGAGAGAGAGAGAAGAGAGATGAGAGTTGAGAAAGAGATATGAGAGATGAGAGAGACGAGATAGAGATGAGATATGAGAGAGAGAAAGAAAGAGAGAGAGAGAAACAGAGAGAGAGAGAGATCTAGTTCCATCTTCCGCTCCGCAGCTGTTCCGAAATTTAAGTAGCTACTTCGTTGATGTGTAAACTACGCCCATGAGAACAGGCGAAGGTCATTGTAAATTTAATGCGAGACCCGTTTTCTGCTGCTAACGGTAGACTTGGGAGCGCAGGTCTTCGACAACCTGAGTCGAGAATGTCAGCACGACCGGCAGATTGCGAAATATTTTGAAGAGTTGATAACATATGTCTTATTGATCGCTCCAATGTCAATAATTCACTCTTCACTTGACGCCCACCTTTGCAGACTTTTTAAAACCATCGTCGGAATACGAAGAATTATGCCGTCTTTTTAAATACAAATGCTATTTTCATTAGTAAGTTTCTAAATGTTAAAGCAAAAGAGGTAAATACCATACTGCAATATAACATCGGAAGTAATATTTAAAGTTCACGTTCTGTTTCGTCGAGGTATGATGATTGTTCTGGTTTGGTTTGGACACGATGGCATACGCCTGATAAATTAAGTCACCGATATGAAGCGGTTTTGACATGTGGCACGGAGAGTCTGACAATTTCCACGCAGATGACACCCACCAGTTAGGCCCACGTCTGTGTTCGTTTTCCTAGAACACGTTTGATCTTGTAGGTCTCCTAAGTAGGTATCTGCGCTCATTCTGGTCGGATCCACTTCCTCAGTGACGGCCTATCACCAGTAACTCCTGCAGTATGGCTTCGCCGTGCAGGTTGAAGGAGCATCACCTCGATCTCGGCAAATTGTCCCCGTCGGCCAAATTACCTATTACATCCTAGGAAATGACTGCGTCTTCTTTCCCAGAGGTCGTCGTCGTCGTCGTTATCAGCCTTGTTATTCCCTGTAATTATATGCGGTTCTTATGAGGCAGTGATCGTAAGTGTTGTCCGACTGAGGTGGCGCTGCAAGCGACAAGAAGACAACAGGAACTGGAAGAAGATGTTGCCATGGTGACGGCGGAGATAAGCATGTACGCGAGGCCAATGATGGTAAATTAGGAGCATTTCTACGAACAATGTCAAAAGGTCGCTTCCTATTCCTTCCCTTGTATGCGATGCATAATTGGCAATATTGGTAAAATAGGAATTTGTAATGTCTCAGTTGGTGTCAATTATACGTGGAAGCCAGTTACGATATTTAGGAATTATGGATAGCTGTCAAGAGACAGACCTGAAACGAATGTGCTAAACGGGTACGAATGTCCTCGCTGTCGATGAATGAAGAATCGGTCCATGGCTGTTTGAGATGTTGTATGCGTCAAGAAATGTCACGAAGCTCAATGATGTACAGTTATTGGTCAAGTGATCAACGCTGTCTGCTATTTGTTTGTATTGCTAGGCATTAAGAACACGGCCAAATTACTGATTTCATAGCATTTATGTGTGAAATAATGCATGATTCATGTCTTTAAAATGTTATTGTAAGAAGTATTTGTATCAGTATTTTGTTTTTATTTCTTTACACTGTTTCCAATTATATACACGTAGACGCGACTGCTAATTGTTATTTAAAATATAAGTTAGCTTAGTTGTATATTACATGTATGTTTAATATTTAATGTTTTATTTAAATACTACTTTCTTGTAATACGAGCAAAACATTCCATAACATCCACTAATAGTTCAATCATCAACTAGTAACAGTCTTTTTTTATACCAAAGTTATCATTCGGTAGCAACAACGTGTGAGTATTCTTTTAAATCTTTAATAAATAAAAATGACAATAACGCTCGTCTTAGGCTCTTAACTCGACAAGATTAGCGAGTACGTACCGAGTATCAACTAAAACTACGTGTGATGTTCTTTATATCCAATCCAGGGGCCCGTTGGCTGCTCAGGACTATTGTAGCGGATTGTAGCCTACAATTGTTGTACGGTCAGCGGTTTTTATTGTGGCCGGAGCCCAGTTACAATTATTGTAGCGCTACAATTTTCTGAGCAACGGACCCCAGGATTATAGTCTCGCGACCCATTTCAAAGACGGATGTACATTACACCGTTGATATTCTCCAAGACATCGTATCTGACTACGGTGTCTGAACCCCGCGAAGATGTCAGTCCTACACACCGCCTTCAAAGTTATAGCTTAAGCTTTCAACTGATTCCAGACGTTCGTAGATAGACCGAGTATCGTCTAGTCTTCTTGTCATCTCTAAAACGAGACTCCCTGCCGGGCTGCGCTCGTCTTTACCAGTATGGTGGCGCGTTGTAGTTCCTTGTTCGATATTATTGTTCAATGCAGACGTTGAATTGACCAACTTCGTCTACTCCTGGGAGAACAACACGCTCAGTAGATAATTTTTTTAAGTGGCGTATACGTCGTTATCAGGGATTGTTTCGTGAGAATGCTCATTGATAGTAATATCCGAGACTCGGGTCTATTCCTCGGAGAGAACCTGCCTCATGATAAAGAATTTGGTAATTGTTATCAGTGTATTGTTTTGGATTTTAATAATGTACTGTTAGCAGTGCCAGAATAGTACAAGCGCGGTTGTACTGGTCCTAGAAGACAGTAGTATAGTAGTAGTAGTAGTAGTAGTAGTAGTAGTAGTAGTAGTAGTAGTAGTGGTGGTGGTGGTGATATTATTATTATTATTATTAATAGTAGTAGTAGTAGTAGTAGTGGTGATATTATTATTAATAGTAGTAGTAGTAGTAGTAGTAGTAGTTGATGTTGTGGTAGACTAGTAGCCGCAGTCGCAGTAGTAGTAATACTTAGTAGTCGTGGTGATCGTAGTGGTTGTGGTAGCTAGCGGCAGTGGTAGTAGCAGTGGTATATGAGTCAGCAAACAGAAGCATCAGGGCTGGTAATAGAAACACCAGCGCAATATCTCCGTTGGGCAGACTGTCGTTTCCGAGAGCCGAAGTGACCATCACACTACATTCATTTCACGATGTACGGTTTTGGTTCGGCATTCTTTAACTTCAGGAAACAACCCAGCAAGCTCGCGTTGTAATGAGGAAAGATCAAAAGACAAGGCTGTAATAACAGTGGGATATCCTATCTCAGTGATGACGTCACCATGGATACCAGATCCCGGATGACGTCAAAGACATGATGGCGATAGACAGTTGTGTTTGAGGAGATAGGAGAAAACACGAATTACAGGCCAGCGAAAGGTCAGGGAAGCAGTCAACTAGCCCGCGTGTAATTGAAATATGCCCGGGCAGAAACGCTATTAAGGAATTGAGACGATGCATATCACTGTGGATTCAGCTGTCTTATGGAAGAGATCGCTACCAGTCTCTGTTGCGGTCTAACAAGCAAGGGTCCCACGACCCCGGTTCTTCTCGAAGAGATAGATATTCGAATAAATACGTTTTTCTCTCTCATCGAGGAGATTTATCGTGACGTCTAGATTACGTCTGCGAGGCGTGATTGCTTTCCGAAGGCGAGATAAAATGCATTAGGCTGACTAGTTTGGCAATGTCACATCGGAAAGTCGTATGTTAACATGGCTTTCTATTGTGTGTAATGCCCACTCACGTAGTTAATAAATAGCCTATTTTATACGTGCACATGGGGAAATAATGATCGTTTTCTTAGTCGAATGTGTCCAATTTTGTTCCAATGGCAGAATAGCAGAAAAAAACCAAATGCAATTATATTTACTTGAATATTGGTTGATGAAATATCTTTATTGGTATCCTCTACTCTCCATCTTCCCATTTAACCGTTTCCATGCTGAATGCATTCGGATATGTCCTAAAGAACAGTGCCAGTACCTAATCTTGCTTGAAGAGAGTTAACGAAACATTGCTGTGTATTATTAGCTATTCCCTATGTAAACACTTATATTGAATATGTCCATTTTTACTAATTCTTTCTGTCATTCTCTCCCTGCCTCCACTCTTTCACTCACTCTCTGTTCTCTCTCCCTCTCTCTATCTCAATATATATCTCTCTCCCTCTCTCTCTCTCTTCCTACCGCATCTCTCTGTAACCATATTATGATCGATTCACAAAAGAACCTCAAGGCAAATTTCCCTTGGATGTTCCCATACATCGACATGAATGCCTTCGTTATTAGGCGAGTCACGCGGTGTCCTATATATATGCCAGGATATTGTGTACAAATCTCATTTTCACAATCGCCACTAACGACCCTGTTACATAATTAGGAACATTTGGTCGAGTGTCTATCCTAATCGCATAGCCTGTTCATCACACTGCTGTTCCGTCAGAAAGCTATTTGTCACAATTAGATGAACGGCCCGAGTGGACGGACATTGAGAAGGGGTCTGAAGGAACCTAGTCGAATTACCTAGCAGAGCCTTAATTGATACACTACAGGGTTACAGTTACAAATCGAAACACTGACTGACTGTCCTCCGATGTAGTGTGTACACACACACTGACGATGGCTTGTCCATTTCCTAGCTCCAAAGGTTGATCACCCGTACAAGACCATTGGGTTGGAAAGTAATGTCATTGACGCATATTTTGCGATTGCCGATTAAAAAGACACCACAACCGCAGACGTGTTTAGTGCGTACGATGGCGTGCCCATTCCTAGGATCCAAAGGTTGATCACCTGTACAAGACCATTGGGTTGGAAAGTAATGTCACCGACGCATTACGATTTCCCATTTAAAAGACACCACAACCACATACGTATTTCGTGCGAACGATGGCGTGCCCATTCCTAGCTCCAAAGGTTGATCACCTGTACAAGACCATTGGGTTGGAAAGTAATATAATGTCATTGACGCAAATTTTGTGATTGCCGATTAAAAAGACACCACAACCACAGACATATTTAGTGCGTACGATCGCGTGCCCATTCCTAGCGCCAGAGGTTGATCACCTGTACAAGACCATTGGGTTGGAAAGTAATGTCATTGACGCAAATTTTGTGATTGCCGCTTAAAAAGACACCACAACCACAGACATATTTAGTGCGTACGATGGCGTGCCCATTCCTAGCTCCAGAGGTTGATCACCTGTACAAGACCATTGGGTTGGAAAGTAATGTCACCGACGCATTACGATTTCCCATTAATAGGACACCACAACCGCTGACGCATTTCCTAACTGGACAGCGTCCCCGGGATGAGTGAATTTCGCGGAGATAAGGACACCCGCGCAATGTCTTGGAAACAATGCAATGGTCACTTGCATCACGTAAGGTGATGCCTAGTATCATAGAGGGAAAGCAATCGAATTGCCATGTCATATTCAGATGATTAATGGCAAAAACACTGGTCGATCATCGTACGTAGCAATATGCTCTTTGTAGTTGATATCGACGTGTGTGTAGTCAGAGTGCATTAGTCCGGAAATGAGATCATTCAAGCATATTTAGATAACAACGCGGGTCATTCACTGCGTGCCACTAATACTACCACCGCCGTGTGTGGTCTTTGTTTTAATTGTATCCTGTTTTGTACCTCCATGGCTGTTGGCCATTGCGATCTATCATATCTTAGTGTGTTTTAAGGCCCGCCTTCTTTGCTTTACAATGATGGCATCGTCGTCGTATTCACAGCGAGCACCTGCCTTCAGTGTAGTACAGTAAAGGTTCAAATGCTCTCATATTAACCCTCTCCATGCTGGATTAGGCACATGTGTAGCTATTTGGTGCATCTCTGGTTGCCTCCGGCATGGAGAGAGTTAATATGTTTTTCTTTGAAGCGACAATCAATCATTAGTATTATCAGACCTTATCTTGTCCACGGTATCGTTTATAGAAGCTCTTGTATCTACTACACTCTTGTAGCTAGCTCTTACATATGGTGAGTTGGCGCTTACAAGATCTCTATGGACTCTTGAGAGCTTCGAGAAACGAGACCCAGGCATGCTGTTTCAGACAATTCCGATACGTAACGGTTGGCCTGGCCCCGAGATTACGAAACTTTTCCATACTCGACTCGGTACTCGACTCAGGATTGTGTTCATAAAACGTCATGTGACGTCATAGCCTTTGTACGTTGGGCTGAGTAGGCTATGACGTCACATGACGTTTTAT
>JAUTBX010119514.1:0-11260 GCA_032361465.1 Lepetodrilus tevnianus | reverse complement strand
ACACACATACACATATATATATATATATATTTATATATATATATTATGTGTGTGTGTGCGCGCTATCTAATCCATATCCAAACCATCCCAAAGCGAATTATGCTGTAAACATATTACTACATAATATCCTTTCTTAATTATTTTAATTAGATCACAATATGCACTTGTAATGAAGGAATTGGTGGTAATGTTTTGTCTTTATTATAACTAATTTATCGTATCAATCACATTACTTTTTACGGAAATTAAGTTACCCTTAATTTACTGTGCTCCAATTAGTCAGTGGTAAATTTCCTAAACGGTATTTTCACGGAAGATATAAACGTGAAAAGCAATTATTATTCAGAGTAAAGTAAAGTAATCGTTGGCTTTAAATATAGTCCGTCCACTTGAACATTCTATTGATTGTAAGGTGTCAACGTCAGTTTCTGACTTACTTAATCATTTTCAACATTCATATAGTCGCGGAATCAGTCCGTGTTGGACCCAGATATCGCCTCAACGATTGATTTTGTTCCCAGTTAATTTCACAAGAATCTACGAACGAGAAAACTTTTAACGACCAAAATTGTTATTGTGAAGATAAATGCGAGTAGGTTCTATTTAAGACATTCCGTAATTTCTTCCAAAATCTAGGCAGCGTCACGTGTCGGGCAGATTATCGAGGATTATCCGATAAAGGTTCGGGTATTACAAGACGATATTGCACATGCACGTGTGTGATATGATGGTTTATATTGCTGAATTGTATCTGCGTTCTCAATAGTACACTTTCTGACAGGCCAATGGGACTCATTAAAAAGTTAATAAAATAGTTCTACGGGAAGCAATCCACAGCGGATATTAAACAGAATATTTATGTAACTGGGTAACGCTGTTAAGTGTTCACACCTTTGGAATCGACCTCGGAATCTTACTCTAGATGTTCAATTATCCCGAGATAATTATCTCTCTGAATACATCGTATAATTACATACCCCCTCCCACCGCACCTGAGATTTGTATTGTATAATTATCAATAATGATATATCACAATGTTTTGCTACATTGTATATTATTACCAAGATTGCTATATTTTATAATTACCCGAGTGATATCACGCAATTACGCAGAGTGATATCGTACAATTATACAGAGTGATATCGTACAATTATCTACAATGAGCTCATAAATTATAATACGTGTTGTATCGTGTAATTGCCCAGAATTTTATAATATTATAGAATTTTCCCCGAGTGTCGTATTCTATTATTATCAAGATTACTTTGTTGTACAATTTACCCTCGTGTTGAATTGTACACATATCGTTAAGGGGTCCAGAGTAATATTGAATATATCGTACAATTATACCTCATTTGCATCAATGATACATACAATATACATACAAATAAATAAATGATACATCAATATACGGGAAGGTACCTTCCAGTATATTGTATGTATCATTTATTTGTATTAATACAAAACAAGGTGTAAGTGTGTACACTTACCACTGTTGTACCTTTCACTTGCTTTAAGGGACTGCGTTCGTTGAAATGTCTATTGAAACTGACTATTTAGATACCATTATATAAGTTGTATTAGATTTGTTCAAATTGAAATGATATTAGTTCATACATTAATTAATTGTCGTTTAGTAATTATATTACTCTAACCTCAAGCAATAATATTATGAACAGTTAATTATTATTTCTCAATTTGGCTGTTGAATGTCATACATGAAAAGATCCATGAAAGCGGTTCTAAACCCCAATTTAAATTATTTAGAAATTAAAAATAAAAATAATAATAATAATACAATCATTAAAAACATAAATAATAATAATAATAATAATAAAAGTCACTAGGTGAAACAATGTGGATACAAATCACGTCTTATTGGGATATTATTTAATTAAATTAATATGCGTATTCCGCGGAACAATACCTGCTCCGAAATAATATAATGTACATGTATATTTATTAGGGAAAGTATTAACCAATGTTTGTGGAAATTTCTCCGCAAATTCAGTTCTAATCCGTAAAGTGGGTATTGTTTTACCTATGGACAGAAACACCTATGAACGAATGCATTAAATAACATTAACGTAATCTATTTGGATAAATGTGTAATTAATACAGACAGTTTCCGACTAAAACATATGTATTTCTGAGAACGGTGAACTGATTCTTGAAAGCGGTGTTAAGCCCCAATTCACGAGAGAAAGAGAGAGAGAGAGAGAGAGAGAGAGAGAGAGAGAGAGAGAGAGAGAGAGAGAGAGAGAGAGAGAGAGAGAGATAGAGCAACAAAACCCAGACAGGCAGACAGAGAGAACGGTAATTTGTGAAATGTGTTTACTTCGCAGAATTTCTGCTGTTTCCTAAAAACACATGATTTTACTGTTGGTTAGATTTTAACTGAAATGATAAGAGTAATTATTTAGTGTGTCTAATATTAACTATGAATGTCAACGTAGATGTGGGTCTGTATATCTTACAACAAAAATCTACTTTAATTCATAAACCACGACTGTTCAAACTGTTTGACTTTAGAATTAATTTAGTTTTCTTATTAGTGTATATAGTTAGCTGCGGGTTAATACATTCATTGAATAAATCTATAATTTGAAATAATAGGACATCGTTTATAAAAGTACGATCATGTGCGCATTTAGCATTTAACAATAACATACAAAATAGCACCGTCTACCTCAAAGGTGTTCTTACCTGAAAGTTCTCTTCTTTAAAAAAAAGGAAAAATCAGAAGTCAATTATAAAATCGTTCTCCCCTGAATTAAATACCGACTGATGTATAATCTATTAATTGCGTACAACTGCCATGTTCTATCTCGTGAGCAGCATAATTTGCTTTTAATCGCTAACAATGTACAATTTTCCACTTTAGTTTGCCAATCTAACATGTTCCATTCTAGCCATAACTAGACGACCGAGTAGATCGAGTCATAATGGAATGGATATTGACAATCGGTTCCAACGAAACTAATTCAAGGCTTATGTTTGCGGGATTAATTTGCGATGCCAAAATTTTCATTAAAGCATCCTAGCCGATTCCTTCGTGACTAACAGAGTCAACCTAGCGAGTAAACGCAGTTAAATGCCGTATCAGAACATGGCACCAATGTCTCACCATCACATCTCATGTTAATCTCCTCATTAAAAAAATAGGATACTAGTGCGTTTGAAACTGCAATAAACAGCTACTATATCTCTTATCTGAAACACTTGATTGCAATACCGCTTGTATTTCTTTTATTTTTTTTACACATCGTGGAAAGACACGACACAGAAATAATTGCCACAGTGGGTGTCGATGAATCTCATTCGTTTGTTTAGATATTGATTTTTAATTGGGCCGCTGTTGACTTGGATGCGACAAGTTAACATTCGAATCTGCCTGATAGTTTGCGAAGAACGGCGGATCTTTGATTTTGCTGTTTGCGCATTAGCGTACCTGTCGGCGGAGAACAATGGTGTCTTTTATTACAATTCGGATGTTCGCGAATCTCTCGGAGATTGTCCCTCCATAGTCAATACGAGAACACTGGATAAAGATCAGCCGTGTTGTTTCTGCTGTATCGATTAACGCTATCCAGTTTGTAGGTGATACAGTAAAAATGGCCGAAGAACACAGCTGAATATCTGTGTTGGATGAACAGACTAGACAACTATCTGATCTCTGTCAAACACTTTGTTAGCATACTCCCTCACGTTTAGTTTATGCGTCTATTAAGTGGTAACACAGTTCACTCCTCACTTGGGTATCTTTATCGTTTGATGTAATTTCATGTAAGATTTATATCATAATGAGGTTATCGTCTTCAAATAAATAAAAAGAATATGTATAGTGTCAGTCTGCGGTCATGCATATCAATCATGTCTTTTAACAAATGTCATGCCACCGCCCATATCATGTTATGATTCGATGGACTTGCAAAGCATTTCCCATTAAATCCTCATCTGAGCTCCTCAAATGAACAATACAGAGTCTGGAGTCCATTCCTTTTACAACGACCGCTGGAGGCTTCCAACAATGGCGGTTCTGAACTTACAAGAGTCTGGGAGTTCCTCATATACCTGTTGGATGTGAATTTTCGAGTCATGTCTCTATTGTTAATAGTTGATTGTAGCAGTGACCGTCTATAACGATCCACACAATGGCAACACGTAAAAGCATTATAAGCCCCACTGCAGAGAGCAAGGAAAACCCAATGATCATCGTGGAGCGTATCATTACCCATACATTCCACGCCATTGTAAACTCTTGGACATCAACCACACTTGAGAAGGGCCACAGTACGTCTCCTTGTCTAACACCTTCCTCTGTCTGTGCTTGTCAGTTGAAGTAAGGGCTTCATTATCACCTTATGCAATCTGCTCCTCCCAGGTGATGGGATACTACTCTTAAGTAACGCTACACTCGTGGTTAGTCAACTGTTCAAATTATTGGTAGCTCTTTGTCATGGATGTTGAGTATATTACAAGTTTTCGGTCGTTTCCCAATGGATGAACTGTGAGAACGCAGACTTTTGAAATCTCCCTAGGGCGCTAATCACTGAGCGTCTGTTGTCGCACCTGTAATTATCTTTCCATCTACCTGTGGCGATTTACCTGCTGCGTTATTAGAAGCCAAAAAGCCGGAATAAACAGCAATCTGAAATACTGAGAAAAATATTCAAAATACGAGAGGAATGTTCAAAATGCGAGAGTAAAAATCAAGTAGAATACTCAAAGGACGAGAAAAATTTCAAAATACAAGAATGTTAAAAATATTAAAGTAGTGTTCAAATTATTAAAGTAGTGTTCAAAATCTGAAAATAATATTCAAAATACGAGGAAAAGGTGGAAATACAAGAGTGATATACATATAGTGTTAACAATATAAGAAGAATGCTCAAAGTACAAGAATGTTCAAAATATGGTAAAAACATATGCAGAAAGTGTTCAAAATCTGAAAATAATATTCAAAATATGAGAATAATGGTCAAAATACGAATAAAATGTGGAAATACATGTAGTGTTAAGAATGCTCAAAGTACAAGCATGTTCAAAATATGATAATAACATATGCAGAAAGGGTTTCAAATACAAATAATAGTAGTAGTAGTAATAATAATAATAATAATAATAATAATAATAATAATAACAATAATAATAATAATAATAATGACTAAATAGAAATAAAATAACATGTTCGATAACACTACAATGGTTTTATTATTTAAAAGAAACATTTTATATTAGTTTGTATCATTCATTTTGTCATTGTTATATTTTAGGTCGTATCCTGGTGGACATTCCATGCAAGGTCTGCCAAGACCATTCGTCAGGAAAACATTATGGAATATATGCTTGTGATGGGTAAGTCTGATAACGAGAATAAAGATAATAGTGTCTGTATACGCCAGAATATACAGCAACACACTATCTCTAAAAACAGTATTTATATATTTTCATTAAAAATAATAATTCCATTTATATACTAGGTATTATTCATTATTCATCGATATGCATTTAAAACTGTATCTATGTAATCTACCTTGATTCATGTAAATATACCTTCACTTTGTAACTAAGTTAATTAATTTGTGATATATACATGTACCTACTATATCCATACATTGAATACTAGTAATCTACATTGGAAAATATGGTAATGATGTGTTTCATATTCATCATATTTACTTGATAACACGTAAATATAGATTTTAGATATTTCAACAAGAAATAACATACGTGACTCTAAAGGCATCGCTCAGGAAGTGGAAGTATTGATTTATGTAGTGACTTTCATCATTATTTTATCTTTGCAAATAACGGAGTTATACATATACTACTGAGACTATAATCTGTCTCTTCAAACGTATCTAATTATATGTTATTGAACCATATTGTCCGATATTGCCGGTATACTACAGCTAGTTCCTATATATTGACGATACATCCGGGATCTACACAATACGCTCGCCTTTGTTAGCAATTTAGTCAAGGCTAAATTAATTAGAGCAGGACTAGATTCGCCATTAGAGCAATATACCATATTGCCAATTTAGCAAGTCATTTATCAACTAGTTCGTTATTAATTTGGGTAATCTCAATGATGTTTCATATTTCAACCAGTAACAGTGTATTTTATTAGATTAATTTTTGGAAATGTAATGTGTTATATATGTTTTTTACCATTTTGAATTGGTAACCTAGATACTAATATGTATAAATTAAAAATAATAGGCTTTGTTTGTAGTTACTACAATTGGTCGCATACATCTATATATGATACGTACTATCTGCAGAATTGAATTATTAACATCGTTTATTGAATATGATGACAGTAAAGCTATTATAACGCATGGATATGCATTATTTTAAAGAATTATTGAGATAGTAAGCGGTGTGTCACATATCAATATATGGTATGTTTCACTTAACATAGGAATCAGTGCATTAAATAAATATTATTGCTCTATTGCATACTGTTTTAATTGAGTGGAATGAACTTCACAGAATATGTATGTATTGTTTTGTTTATGGATTTTAATGTATAGTATTAATAATAACAACTAACAAGACACGGACATTAGAAATGAAACTATATTAAAACATCATTATATGGGTCTATTTGTCACTAATTACCATAAACTGCATTGCATACATACTCATGCTATCGAGTAGTCATGAAAATAATGTTGAATATAGACCTAAAGGTAATCAGCTAGAATTAAATTGTGATTTTTAAAAATAGGTTTGTCTTGTTTATGGAATTTATTAATTTTATTATTCTAATTCACCTTTTTTATTCATGTTTCATGATTGTCTATGTAGACAATCATGAAACATGAATAAAAAAGGTGAATTAGAATATATCTAATCCACAGTGCATTTTTTTCTGAAAACAAATAAAAAAGTATTTGAACATAAATGTTAATTTATTTTTATCTAAATCTACATAGCCAAAACACATACTAATACTGCAGTATAGTATAGGTACGGTATACCAGAACATGTTTAGATATCCTAAATGCAGTAACTGGTTGAGCGAAATTTATTCGTAATTGCTATACTTTACTGAGAAATACTATTGTACCTGTTTATATAAAAGCATATTGATGTGATAGAATTAATTAATATTGTCTTGTGTCCGAGGCACAGACACTAGTTTCGCTTTCAGCCGAAGAAAATATACTAAGCATGTTCCTCTTTTTAATAATTGTTGTTCAGTACATTTTAATAAAATTCAATAACTAATTTTATATTTTTTTCTTTTGCAGATGTGCTGGTTTCTTTAAGGTGAGCAATGAATAACCATCTATGTGTTATTACCCGTACGTTATGTGAAACATAGCATAACCATAAATAAATCATTTTCCCTCTAAGTGTGTAAATTATATCGTTTCCGTACGACCATTTATAAACGAGAAGCGATTAAAGTGATTTCCTGCATGTTACATAAAGTAGCACAGGCCCGTATGTGTAAAATAGACAGGAAACCTAAACTGGTTTCCTCCCTATGTTACATAAAGTAACACATACCTGCATGCGTAACATACGCAGTCTAGTGAAGCAGTTTATTTTTTCTCGCAGTTTCACGTTTTGTCTCGCGATTTCACGTTTGGCTCCGATACGAAACGCTGTGGCATTGCTCAGCACACGAGTTATCGCTATCCCCCCCTCAGTGCAATCATCCCTTTGACTCCAACTCCCGTGTTGGCAACCTATCTATCCGGATGAAGTATTAACCCCTATGTTTACTAGAACAAAAGTCTCCCCGATTAGAAAGTTTAACATTTTCTTACCGAAACCCACCCGTAGCGACTCGCGCGGACCAACATCAAAGGCAAACTCCAACGTCAACGTAGCTACTGACGTTTCTTACAATGTTTAGTTTATACAACAGTGTTCCGAGGGGTTGGCACGGGATTTCGAGATATCCCAAACCCGCAAAATTAAACCTAAAAGGTAAAAACTTAACGCAAACCTTGTAACAATTTGTCGATAAAGCGTAGAAAAGGGGGGGTCAGAAATGTAAACAGAACAGCCGGGATCGGGACACGTAGGCTCCGGGAAGCCACAGGAACACGACATTGCGTGGATTTCCTATGCGAAGATGAAGTGCGATCTTCAAAAGTCAGGTTTGTTTTCGGATCTCAGATCTGTTGGAGAAACAGAAACAAACCACTCGCAAAAACCTGCAACATTTCTGAAACAGTTCACACAAGTCGCCCCTGGACGATTACACTGATTTCCAAACTTGAGTATTTACCTAAGATCCGTAAGGTCGAAGATTTGTTTATCAATAGCTTTAGAAGTTGTGACTTTAGCGATTGCTTTCAAATGATTGATTTGATCGTATGAGACGGGATCACGATATCCTCAGAACGAGATCTCACTTCACACAAACACGTTGCACAATCAACCCGTCGCAAAGGAATCGTTCAAATTTTAACATTCGCTGGTTCTGTATCCCCATTCTTGGCTTCAGATTTCAGACAGAAAATGTCAGGTACGACTGTGTACACTACGACCAACCATGCTGGAAATCAATTTCTAGGAATCCAGATACAGGAATATGTAGGCCCTGTACATATTATTTAGATAACATGTATTTAAAACGAAAATCTCCGTGGTTTTTCGTATGCAGGATGACCACTTGCAAATCACATACTAGTACTCGAATACTAGTTGATCTACTGAAAATGAATTACTACTCGAAATATAGCATTTAATATAACTACATACAAATTAACTACAAGTACGACACTGCTGCATGATGCTAGTTTATTTATTTATCCTGACCAAAATAAATAGATTTGTTACCGCACTATGAAAAGTAGCCTATAGAACACGCACAACTAGTCTAAAGGTAGCCTACAGTGTGACCGAGAAGACCTTTCTCTGCTACATTTTTCGGTTGAATCTCCCGCCAAAATGCATTTAGTGAAAGATGTCTCAAACGCTATGTACAGTTAAACTACTGCTTCTAGATACTAGTAGACCAAATCGATTTTGGAGTGCAGTCTTTAAAGTAGCAAGCCTAACTAATGCCATTGTGTATAGCAGTATTGACCTAAGTTTTTAATTCCACACCGCTCCAGTTATAAAATTGGTACCCGGTAGCATGAGATAGAATTGTGGTAACGTGAAGTTGGTTACGTATTCCTGCTACCATATTATTCCCATCAAAGATCAATGCAAATAGATTTGGCAGTATAACTATATGTGATTGAGTATGTTATTAAACATGTTAAACTCTTAATGCATAGGTTATGGCAAAGTGTCAGAGTTGTTAATGCATAAATGGTATAAAAATGCATACTATACTTCAAAATAATCTTTTTAGATTACGACCAGAATGAAAATGCAAATACATGTTGAACTTTATATACAAATAAAAACATGTTTTTGCATACACATTAAAAGTGCCTTTGAACAGGCTATAAAGGGCGATATATACATTTGGATATGTAATATCATAGTATTATATATATTTTATAAAGCAAATACATAGAGTTATATTAATTATTATATCATTATATATATCATAAAGAAAATAAATGTATGCTATTATATTAATGATTATCCGTAATATAAATGAAATAACCTTGAAAGCGGATTTAAACCCCATTTCACACACACACACACACACACACACACACACACACACACACACACACACACCACCACCACCACCACCACCACCATCACCACCAACAACAACAACAACCACAAATAAACCACAATGTTATGTCACATTTCTAATTTCAGGTTACAAATGCATAATTATTAACAAATTTTCATTTCCATTGCAGCGATCTATCCGCCGTAACAGACAGTATATATGTAAATCAAGGGGGCAAGGCAATTGTCCCGTGGACAAGACGCATCGCAATCAGTGTAGGGCGTGTCGACTCACAAAATGCGTGGACACCGGCATGAATAAAGATGGTAAGTAAACCGCGAAGCGATTCTCCTAGAGACAATCGCCGTCACTTAACCGTGAATAACTCCTTTATTTCCTCAGAAAACTATCATTGGTTTTTAGTGAGAGAGACCATATTGCAGATGAGAGCATTGGGGGGAAGGTATAAGAGGGGGCGTGGTCTGTTTACTCTCACTGCAAGTCTCCTTTCGTTGTATAAAAGACCCAGAATAATAACTACCCCCTTTTACTCACTGTATATGACTGGAGGCCTACACTGGAATATAATGATGCTTTTTGCAGGTTCTAGTGAGGTTTTGTCCTTTGTGGAATATCAATTGTGGTCTTGTAGCACGGTCGACTGACATTGTGCTCGTGATAAAACTGTCTGCCTTTGAAACAACTTTCAATAAATGGCCATTGTCTCTATTTCTATCGGTGTACTTTTTTGTCGGTTGTGAAAGTCATTGTCTGTTTTGATAATGTGATTTTTTGGAGGAATTGAAGAAATCAATATTCGTAATTGATGAACGCCGACAGAGGGCGTCTTTTTGTAACACCCGAATAGAGACAGTTCCAAATTTTGAATAGTTCCCGTATTTAAAGCTGATTGTATGGTTTGTCTGTTTCCTGGTGAAAACACGCGTACTGAGTGGAAATCGAAATTCAACCAAAATTGTCAATATTTTCAATATAATTATCACGTCTTAGCTTTTGGCAAGGTCATGGTGTCAGTTGTGGGTATTAATTAAGGGTGTGCACACGTGTCAAAGTCAGAAATACAGGTACAGCATATACATTCTGCACTATTAATAAATGTACGTGAAAGTCGGTACTTAATACACGATGCCATGTATTGTAACAGGGCGTATACCAAATCAAGCAATTGTGAAATTAATACTTGACAGGTATATGAATAGAACTATATTCACTGTCGTATTCTGTTTGAAGTCCATTCTCTGTAAAAAAAAATCGCCCGTATAAATATTAAACTATATATTTCCAAAACTTCCATCTTCAAACTTGTGGGAGCAACAGCTTGCAAGTTAAGGTGTCAAAATAAGAATGTTATCTATCCCACACACCCACATGTTCATTTCCTGTTGCGAATAGCGCATGCGTGCAACTTTGAGTATGCTGGTTCTATTGACTCGTATAGTGTATATTGTATTTCTGAATAATAACCATATGTTTAATATCAGTGAAATCTGTATATGTGTTTGTCTTGAATGCTATCATCTAACGCTATAAAGGCAGTATTAAAAGAGATTATTTCCTGTAATTGTGTAACTGCTGCCCTCTGTAGATGAATGTAAGGAAAACTACCTTTAATTATTGAATATACTA